>JANHGO010007516.1:0-62622 GCA_024606505.1 Aquila spilogaster | reverse complement strand
AGCGGGCGGCGGCGGCTTGGGCCGGTGGAGAGCCGCTCCGACACGGTACGGACCCGCGGGTCTCGCGGTTCTCAGCCCGGTGCCGCGCCGCTCGCTGACCGCCGGCTTTGTCCCTTTGTCCTCGCAGAGGCCGTGGCGGTGGAGCAGGCCCCGTTCCGGCACGGCGTGCTGCGCGGCCTCCTGGCCAGCCCGGCCTTCGCCGCGGCGTTGGGCGACGAGCTGCTGTGCCTGGGCTTCCGAGAGCGGCGGAACGACCTGCTGTCCCTGCGGCAGGTGGGCCGGGCCGGGCTGGGAGCGGGGCTGAGCGCCGTTGAGTCACAGAATCATCACCAGCGGAAAAAACCTCTCAGATCACCACCTCCGACCCCACCCCATCACCACCGTGCCCGGTGCCCACATCCCTCAGTGCCACATCCCCACGGCTCTGGGACACCTCCAGGGACGGTGACTCCCCCCCCTCCCCGGGCAGCTGTGACGGTGCCTTGCCACTCTTTCAGAGCAAAAATGCTCCCAGTACCCAACCTGACCTTCCCCTGGCACAACCCGAGGCCATCACTCTCACCCTATCGCTGTCACTTGGGAGCAGAGGCCGACCCCCCTTCTTGCCACAGCCTCCTTTCAGGGGTTGCTGAGAACCATGAGGTCTCCCTCACCACCTCCCTCACTGCTTTTCTCCATCTCTCCCCACGCCGCCACAGTCCGAGGAGCTGGGGGCCAGGTCGGAGCCCCATGTCAGCGCGCTGAGGTAAGGCCGCAGGGTCCACGGGGCAGCACGCCCTGGGCCTCCCTCACCCTGTGCTTCACTCCCCAGGCGGGCGCTGAGCGAGGCCCTGCGAGCGTGGCTGGAGGCTGTCACCCAAATCGAGCTGGAGCCCTCTATCGACATCTCCTGCACCAAGTACGAGAGCACCGGTCAGTCTGCCCACCAGCCTCCCTGCTCCGCACAGCACCACCCAAACCCAAAGGCTGACAGCAGTGTCCCAGCGCTCCCTGAGCACTGGAGCTCTGGGCTGTGCCTGCTGCCCTGGGGGGCTGTGCCATGCCCACCACCCGCTGAATCGCAACCTGTCCCTAATGTCCCCTGCCTCTTCCCTGCCAGAAAAGCCATCGCTGTGGTCATGCTGCTGGCAGCTGCAGCAGGGCCCGGGGCTGGTGTGACTCCTGCCTTGTGGGGGTGCTCAGCCCACGCTCTCTCACCCCTTGCGTGCATCTTGCCATGCCAGGCAGGGAATACTTGTACTGCTTTTAAGTGTTCTGCACAACCAACTGTTCCTCTGTGCTCAGGGATTCCCCTTCCCTCCGTTACAGCACAAAGGTCTTGCAGGGCAGCTGCGTATCAAAGAATGGACCTCGGTTAATCCAGGAATGTCCACTGTACCCAGTGACAGCTGCTGGGGTGGGTGACAGGAATCATAACTCTGCATCTTCAGAGTAGGCTAATTACAGTGAAATCCCACAGAAATTAATGTTGCTGTGTTGGTGCAGCCCTTCCCAAAAACTGCATTTCCACCTGCCAGTGTGTTCTTTCTTGGACTCTTGCAGGGAGAAAGCTGGGAAGCTACCACTGAAATTAATGATACATATATAAAGCTTTACTGTAGCAAACTGTGTGTACTTGCAGATGTACTGCTGTGCCATGATGATGAGCTGGAAGGTCGGAGAATTGCTTTCATCCTGTACCTCGTGCCACCCTGGGAGAAAAGCGATGGGGGGACACTGGACCTGTTTAGCACAGATGGTAAGAGCTCGGCTTTGGATGGCTGAAAGAGATGGATCTTGTGCACTGCTTGCAGCAATTCTGATAAACAGATAAAGAATATTTCCTTAGTTCAGGGAAGCTGATGTATAGATAAAAATTGGACCTTGCAGAGGGGTTGGAAGTCTTCGCAGACAAAGCCAGTGGGGGACAGCAGAGGGCAATGAAGAGGGGAATCCTTCTTTTCCAAGAAGGCAGGATAGAAGTGGTGCCAGTAACTGTGCTTGGGACTCAAAAGTGACAGAGATAAGTTCCCTTTCCAGCAACAGAAGTCCACTGATTGCTCATCAAGCCCTGAGCTCCATCCCTTACACTGAAGTGTCCCAGCAGTCAGTGTCACCAAGTCAGAGAGAACCATCAGCTGCTAGTGAGTTCCAGTTCATATCTTAACCGGAGTATGCTTTCTTCCTCCCCAGAACACTTTCAGCCACAGCAAATAGTCAAGTCATTGATGCCTTCGTGGAACACGCTGGTTTTCTTTGAAGTGTCTCCAGTCTCATTCCACCAGGCAAGGAGCTGCCTTTTTTTGTTTCATGTTTTGATTGTTGTCGTTGTGGCTGTTTGTTCTGTGTGCTATTGCAGCCCTGGTAGGGTAGAGAAAAGGAGAAGGGAGAAGCGTTGGTGGTCAGAATAGATGCTCATGCTAAGGTCTGTACATTAAAAACTAGTGACTTTAGGGAGGACAGGAGCTGTCAAAGCCAACTTTAAACTGTCAGCCTAGCTCCATCATCTTGGGGAAAAAAAGATCCCATCATTACTTCCTAGTACATCTTCAGGTGTTGGCCTTCGTGGTGTACATGGTCTTCAGCAGGCCCCAAAGAAAGCTTTGGATGTTTGCTGAGCAGAGCCTGTCCACAAGCTCCCAGTGACAGGCATTTCTCTGGTTTCCATTTCCCAAGTGATTTAGGATACTGCAGCCATTCCCAGTAGCCTAGAACACATCAGAGGCATGCAAGGAAAGAGCTGCTACAGTTCTGTAACAATAACAGCTACAACCTTTCCTAGAACAGACTGTTTCTTCCTCCTGTCCTACCAGACAGTTCCAGGAGATAAAAAATTGCAATGTCTTCATGTGCTTCAAAACTTCACAGCAGTTAGTGGCTAGCAGCCAGCCATAACGTGGTGGCTCTCTTTTTGCACTACCATTACAGCACAGCACCATGCAATCTGAAATAGTTCAGAGTGGCCCAATTTACATCAGTGCACAATTTAATGAAATGTTTTAACCCTGTGGAAATATAAGGATTTCCACAGACCAGGATAAATGCCGGGATGAAAGGTGAGCTCTTAGTCTGAGAGACAGATTGAATCCAGAGCCAAAGGCATCAGGCAGGTGCCCTTCATCATGGCTTGTATTGCAGCACTTCTTAAAAAGTAAAAGACAAAAATTAGATCAGTATAGCCTGCTTTGTCCTACACGCTCATAATGTGTTCTGCATTTCCAGATTAACCTGTGCCAGCTAATGTTTGCAACCTGTGCTTGCCGGTTCTTCAACAGAACCAGCGGTAGAAAATTGAACATTATTTCTATGACAAAATGACTCAACCTTTGCTCAAGCTCTCAGAGACAGGGAGTGGATTTTGCTGGGAGCATAGAATAATAGGTCAGACTGGGATTTTGGAGATCTGCAATGGAGTTGAGCATCAACGTTTGTTTTAGCTTTCTCTCTATGAACAGAGAATAATCCAGCTTCTTGTAGTCCTTGGCTTATTCCTCTCTGCGAGCAGTAGGTTCTCATAAGGGATGACTCTGTGTAGCCGATTACAGCTACTCCTTGCATGTTACATATTCTGAACTGACATGCTGCTTGATGTTGTTCCAGGTGTCAGAGATACTATCAGAGGAGAAGTGCCGCTTGTCAGTGAGTGGCTGGTTTCATGGCCCACCAATAGAGCGACCTGCACGCTACATCGAAGCTCCCTTGCCCAGGAGCCCGCACATCCCTTATGATGTGAGTAGCCAGCATCTACTGAACTGCGTTTCCATTTCTTTCAAGTCCCTCAAATACCTGTTTGGGACACATCAGCGGTTGGGGAATGCTTTAATCTTTAGCTTATCCAAGTGTCCTTTTTGATTCCTGTCCATAAATCTGTAGCTAGTTTCCCCCTTGTATATCTATATTATTTTTTTAACCTGTTCACTGTGCATGACAACAGTAGTGCAGAGAGGGCAGCAAATGCCCTCAGTGCACTTGAAAAAGAAAAGAATGGGGGTGGCATCTAGCCCTGTGGGCAGCTGGGCAAAGAAGAACTGGGAAACTGTTTTTTCTTTTGCAAATCCAGTGTTGAAATCCATTTCCTTTCCAGCATGAAATCTTGTATGAGTGGGTCAATGTGGTTTATTTGGACATGGACTCCCAAGCTCAAATCCAGGAGGAATTTGAGGAGCGATCAGAAATTCTCCTGAAGGATTTTCTTAAGGTGAGCCCTGCACTTCCATCTGATGTGGTCATAGGGCTAGTAGTGTCCTCATGTCATGCATGACCTCCTGAAGTCCCTTCCAGCCTCAGCCATTCTGCGTCTCTGTGGATGAATTACCACCGCCTACCTGTACGCTGCTGTGCAGGGATACATCAAAACCCATAAGCTTTGCTTCAGCATTCTCATTTCCTGCTGGAAGGAAAGCAGAAAAATGGAAATACATCATCCTTCCCGTGATGACCAGAGTGTCCTTATCTGCTTAGGGAAACTCGACCTGTGTGGGAAGCAAATGACTCACGTTGATTTTGGCTTGAATGGCTGTTTCTCAGGGCTGATTTACCCCTGGTTTACTGAGCATCCATATCAGTGAAATTGCATTCTCTCCCAGCTGACAATCAAGTAGCATTTCATACCTATTAGGTTGCTGCCATTAAAAATTCACAGTGCCCACCCAGATTCTGCCCTTCTATCCAGCAGTCCTTAGGAGACAGACAAGTTAAAGAACATGTTGAGAGTGCCTTACATGAGAGTGCAGGATGGCTGCTTGCAGTACACTGAGGGAGACCTGGGGTCGAAGTGTTAATGTTTCAGTGCTCTTTCTCCCCTAGAAAGAGAAATTTCAACTTCTGTGCGAAGCTTTGGAGAACAAAGACATCCAGTGGAGTAGTCGGGGGCCTCCCAATAAAAGGTAGGAAATGACAATCCTGTTCCATTGATCATGCCAAGCAGGAGCTGCCACGAGGCTGCACTGACCAGTGCTGCCCCCGTGGATGTGGTTCTCGTCAGTTCTCTGCTGCTGCTATCTGCTGTCTTTCAGACTCTATGAGACAGCAGAGGAAGACAGCCTCCCTGACATCCTGAAGAACTTCCTGCAGTTCTTGCGCTCAGAGGCCCTGTTTTTACTGCTTTCCAACTTCACTGGCCTAAAGCTGCACTTCCTGGCCCCCTCTGATGAGGATGAGGATGCCAGGGAAGGAAGAGCAGCAGACAGTGCTGGGCACAGCAGTTCCAAAAGCAAGGACGAAGAGATTGAACAGCACGCTGACAGCAGTACCCATCAGCCAGACCAGACTGACAACGTCACTGAGGCTCAAGACAGTGAGACACAGAATGGTAAGTAGGGCAGCAGCAATGTGAAAGGACTTGGGCAGGATCCTGACGTTCAAGTTGTTGGCAGCAGACCCAGAGATTTTCTTGGAACTAGGATTCCACCTTGTACTGCAACGAGCACAGGGTACAAGCATATCAGATTGTTTTGAAAATGCTCATCTTCCAAGTTATTAGAGAGGTAATTAAAACCCAAGACTTACTGAAAATTCCCCCCCAACACTTAGTTTGTACGAAGGCTTGGTTGCTTTCTTTATTTCCACAGCTAGTCATTTTGCCTCTTCTCTTGCCATATTCTTCCTGTGTAATTTTAAAGTCACACATGAGGAGGTCATAGTCTGAGGCTGCATGGATTGAAAGCTGACCGGAGCCATGAGAAAATAAAGACTTTCCCAAATTCTGATGTTCCTGGCTCAGAGTTCAGAGCGCTGCCCTCCTCCCTGCAGCGCCTGGTACTTTGCGTGCTTTCAGAGCAGACAGGTTGCTGGCTTTTGAAGGTTAGAGCTCTACTGTAAATCCCAAAGGAGGGGGAGCAAAACAAAAGGAAGAACTGGTTGAATCAAAGCACGTTGCCTCTGGAAGCTGTCAGAAGGCAAATCTTGCGTCTGTCCATCTCACGCCCCGCGTGGTTCAAAGGACGTGACTTAGGGCTCCCCTAGAAAAGAAGTTAGAGCAAGTCAAACAGATCTCGTGTTTCCTTTGCACTTTGCCGGGGTCAGCAAAGACAGCTTCACAGTGGTGTGAACAGTACGGGGGCTTCCCCCTCATGTGGCTCAAGCTTAGCAGGAGTCAGCTACCGCCCATCCTCATCCTCATGGTTTTCCCTGGCTGCTGAGATAATCTGCTCCCTCCCGTAGGTTCGAGTACCCCAATGTGTGCAGGGGAGCTGCGGCGCTGGACCAACGGGCACTATACTCTAGTCCATGACAATCAAGCAACTGAATTTGCTCTTGATCTGCTCTTCTACTGTGGCTGTGAAGGTAAGCAGACAACAGAGAAAGATTTCATCCTCATCTTCGCTCCTGTGGTCCTTACACAAAGAGTTGGGATTGCGGCCTTGCCTGAACTGCCTGTGTTGCAGCCAGGAGGTGGCGTGCGGGTTTGCTGGGGCAGAGGGAAAGGATGGGGCCCTGGTGTCTTTGTGCTGCTGGATGGAGGCTCTGAGCATGGTGGAAGGGCAGGTGGCCAGAATTCCTGCTGAAAGCGTTCCGTTTTGCCTCCTTTCTCATCAAAACTATCACTGCCTCCAGCTCACAAAGCCTGGGGCTTTTTAAAGTTGCATTAGGCGTGTGTAGGCATTTTAGGTTGATTGCTAGTTAGATAATGGTGAAAACAAAAATATAAACACAAGCGTTTTTACTAGATGAGCCGAGAATGCATAGCTGGAACCACCTGGCACGTGATTGTAATTATACTGCAAGTTTGCTATCTGCTAAGGCAAAACTGGGGAGCAGAAAGCCAAGATACCTTAAATGGCTTATCTGTGGTAAAAGGCAAACCTGGTACATTTGCTTCAAGTCAATTCTGAATGTAAAGGGAAAAAGAGGTAAACTGGGGATAGTCCTGCATCCAGTCACTGTGCAGAGTGGAATACAGAAGCTGCATCTCGTACAGGAGGGCTGTATGGAGTCTGGACAGCGTTCAACTTTCTAAGAATCTTTCTTTTCTCTTTTAAGACTGGGATCCAGAGTATGGTGGCTTTACTTCCTACATTGCTAAAGGTGAAGATGAAGAGGTAAGGAACTTGGCTGCTAACTGCAAATTAGATACAAATTAATTGTTTAGGGTGGAGAGGCATGATGACACTTTACCATAACGCTAACACAGTCTCACAATGAAGCTGTTGCACTGGAGCCTTGTGCCTGCCCTTGAGCTTTCTGCCTGAGCTGTAGCTCTTTGGGGCACAGCTCTGGATTTGGCTTCAAGAAGCAAGCGGTCACTGACCCCGGTGGGCACAAGGCTGTAGCAGAGATCACGCCCTTCCAAGGAAAAGTGTCACATCCAGTTGAGCACTAATAAGGCTGCTGAACAGTCACAGCAATAAGAAATCCAGAATCTCTTCAAACGAACCTTGCTATCTAACACATGCTTCAGGTTATATATATGTCTCCCTTTCTATTAGCAGCCCTTTCTTCTGACTAGTTTCTAAGAATGTTACCAAGGATGTATTTTTGAAACTTCTTCCCTTACTCTCGCCTCTCCCAGCTGCTGACCGTGAATCCAGAGGACAACTGCTTGGCCCTGGTATACAGAGACAAAGAAACTATGAAGTTTGTGAAGTACATCAATCATCGCAGCTTGGCACGCCTGAAAAAGCACCCGAGCAGAAGAGGATTTTGGGATTTCTCATTTGTGTATTACGAGTGATGGCACAGTGACCGTCGTCACACGGAAAATGGTGGTGGCTTTGGGGCAGGGTTCTGTCCAGGCGCACAGCTGGGCCTGCCTGTGCCCCGGCCAACCTTCCTGATGCTAACTTGATCGTGCTGTATGCGAACTATACCCTACGTAGGGGGCCCAGGTGACTTTTTTATTAACTATAAGTGGAAATCATGTCTCCTCCTGACGTGGTTGTAACACGCACTCTTAGCTGTTTTCAATGGTACACGGAGGGTGCCATCCCCGTGTGACTGACGGCTGCTGTGTCGGCTTCCCAGCTGTTCTCTCGTGGAAATGAGATGTGTGGGATGAGTCTCTCATCTGGCAGGGTTAAAATTACAAGCGCACATGGCCCCACGCTAACGACTGTTTTGTTGTGTTGTTTTTGTTTTTTTAATAAGAGGTCACTTAGGTGTTTGGAACTGTAGTGGAGCAAGTTCTGTTACAAAATACCCCGGACATTTTCTGGAATGTAACTGTGTTCACCTTTTGTAGTGGCAGAAATAAAGGGGAGAATAAGAGAAATAAGAGTTTTTTCCAGCTGTACAGCTCTGTGGAATCACGAAGGAAGAAAGTGAGGCTATAAAGCTGCTGGCATTGGCAGCCTGGCCTTGGCACTGTAACAGGAGCAGGACTTCATTATGCTAAATGCTGTGCAGACAGACCCAGATGGAGCCCCTACTCCTGTGAGTTTACAAGTTAAGCAGTAGATGAAAGAAGAGACCTGCTCCTGTGTTCTCCTCTGCCTGTGCGTGTACTTGAACAGCTCTGTGCTTCAGATCTGGAAGAGCTGTGGCTACAGTCTCAGACCAGGAGAGGCTGGGCTGGTAGCAGGAACTGCCAGCTCGCCAACTCACCTCTTCTGGCTCATCATCCACAGCAGGAGGATTGCCGACAGCACATCCTCTTGTCGAACTCCAGCTTTGTCCTGCAGTCTGCTAAGCTCTAATGTGGTTTCTGTCACTGGAAACAGGATGGTCAGATCCTTCCAGGTAGCAGGTATCAAAGGAGGACAGCCAGCTGGACAGCAAGCACCATGCTGTAGGCTTGGCCCTGGCACGCACACGCTTGCCTAAAACTTCTCTGCACTCAGGAGTAACACAGGTGTACTTTCAGATCACCCAAGCCAGCCAATGGAGGCCTTGGGCTTGCAGCAAGCTGGCAAGTGTATGCACTTCTATTTCCTCCTGCCTCTTTTCGGTCCAGAGAGGGTGAGCTGTTTAGAGTCTGCTATCACTGGTTCCAGGCATAATGTCACTGTGAGAACAGGTGGTGTAAGACCACAGCAGGGCACCAGCAAGCTCACAGTAAGACGAGTTGTGTTGGCACAGGCAGTAAGTACCTGGGGCGTGACTTCATGACTGCATTCTGAAACGGATTAGGAAGCACGTAGGCTTGGGAGACCTACGTGATCTTGTTCCCTACGCTGGCTTCTCTGTGCTGCAGACACCTTCCTCCTCTCTTCTAACGTTCCTTGCTGTTTTAAGCTGCTTACAAAGATAAGGGGATGAACCTAGAAACAGATGCTGCAAAGAGCGTAGAACTCTTCGTGAATCGCTAATTGATGTTAATTTCTGAAGCACTCTGCTCTACCTTTCTGAGCAACAGCTTTTATGGGGACAAAACTCCTTACTCTGAGCTGCTACAGTAGAAAAAGACAAGTAATGGGAGTTTCCAAAAGAAAGATCAAAAACGTTGGGGTAGTTTCAAACAAAGGTTACAGATAGCACAGCTGCTCGCAGTATGGTCACCTAAGCAAAGCTGGGAGCAAGTTAATTAACAAAAAGAAACAGCATATTCTTCTGCATTGTCAGCCTAAGAGTGTGTTTGGCGGGTCTTGGAGCAGCCTGCCAGGAGACTGTGCCTTCTGAAGCTGTCTGCTTCTTAATAATAAATAATACACTAGAGGGCATACCAGCCCCTACTTGAACAAGGCAGTTATCAGCCCATCGCACAGGGAGACACCCTTCTGCTGCAGGACACTGAGATGAAGCAATTTACAAAGCCACATTTGCAGTTACCACTGAAAAATAAAACAGCAGCAGCAGAATGGAGAAGAGCAGGGAAGCGATTAACGTGGCACAGTGTGGGCAGCTCAGAACAGCTTCGTACGAGACAGCCTCCTGCATCAGTACCCTCAGCCCCGCGAGGATGCACGCGTGGCTCCCAGCAGATGGCTGCAGCAGGAAGCCTGCTGTGCCATGCAGGGGGCAGCAGCTTTTGTTACGTTATTCCAGTGCTTCACAACACGTTTCTCAGGATCTGGTTGTTAACAGGACTGGAAACAGAAGCGATTCAATGCAGCTTAACCGGAGACCAGACTGAGGGAATGATTTCTGCAGTCATAAACACACAGAAACAAATGCCGGCACCAGGTAGGCCGTGCATTAGGATTAACCAAGGTGAACAGCAGTCCCTGGGACTTGGAGAAAATGTGGCTAACATGAGGTAACCCATTGCCAGCTCTCAGTTCCCACTGTTCTGTTTGTTCTTCAGCTCCAAACCGGAACCTGAATTAGGTCATGGAAAATCCCTGGTACACAGCTCCCTGGTGAGAGGGCACGGATCCAGCGCGGCACCGCTGCAGCACGCTTCTCGGGCAGCAAAGGGACCCTGCGGGGAAGCCAGGTGCCTTTAAGCAGCTTCAGTGCAGGGCAGAATTCCCGGCAGGCGCTGAATGCCCCAGAGCACAATGGCGTAAACCCAACTCCTGGTGCGGTGCCCTCCAAGCAGACTTCCACATAAGCGTCCAGCAGCAAACATGCACTTCTACTCGTGTGATTTTAGAGGTCATTCTGTGCTCGTCCAGTGGCTTAACGGGCTGTAAACAACTCCCCTCCCCTTCCTGAGAACTGGATACTATGCAACAGCCCCGGAGGACTGACTCTTCCCAGCACAGACTGTTGGCCAATGATTTCTTGGTGCGGGTTCAGCTGGGCACCGTGCTTATGTCAACTTGCTGCTCTGTGTGCCAGCCAAGGGCTGCTCTATGTCAACGTGCAACTGCAAACCTTGGTGCGTCACTTCAGCTTCCTGGATGCAGATTTCACGTTTGGCAAAGATAAAAGCTGTTTTTACCAGAAAATAAATGACAAGCTTGTGGTTGGAGGAAATCAGCCACAGCGGAGCTCTGGACCGTGACCCAGGGACTGACTGACAAGCACTGCAGACAGCTTGCCAAGAGCAAAACAGAGCTGGGACTGGAAGCGCCTGGTGTGCAGCCCTGGAAATCAGGCTGCTGGGAAAGCTGCTTTCTGATCACAGGCACACTCTGATCACTGACTGGACTACAGAAACGTTACTAAGCATGCATTAGGATTTTGAACATAAAGAGCAAAAGAAGAGCTGGAAACAGTGGGAACAAGTACAGCAGGTGGCAGAAAGCCCGAGACTTGTGCCAGGAGACTGTTCCATAATCAAGTCTTACAGTTTGCTCACTTAGAACAGCATGGGTGGCTCACCACCCTTCTCACTAAGAAGCTGGATTTGACTAACAACCAGGTTCCTCAAGGACTCAGATGAGCTCCTGCTGCTGATTTGAAGTGACAGAGATCCGTGCATTTGGCAGCGCAATTCTTCATCATGAAAGGCTGAAGCCCTGGCAAGGGACTGTTTTGGAGATTAGAGCACACTGCAAGAATTAATTTTCCCATTCAACTTGTTGCCAGTGGCTGCACTGTAGCAAACGGTGGGCTGCTGGTTTTAATTCAGCGTTAGCACGTAGGAGACAGACCGCTTACAGGACGTGAGTGCTGCTGGCAGCGCCGAGAAGCTGCCCGAGATCCCCCTTCACAGAGGTGATGGGCTGCAGCGGCAGACAGGACCAATGGGGGGGAGCTGGGAGCGCTGGCACGCAGCCTCCGTCCTGGTCAGGGTATTTTTAGCTTCCAGGAGGAATTAGTTTTGGCGAAGGTTCTACACTATCTGCAGATCTAACCTACAGATTTACTGTGATATTATTAATCCAATCTAAAAGATCCCACAAGTAATAAACAGTTTTGAGCCAGGGGACAAGAGATTTATCAAGACCTTCTTCTGATCCCATTACACAGTGCTGGCTCTTTACTACACGCCAAGCCTGGCTGTGTACTTTGTTTTCCTCATTCCTGAAATACACCCTTGCCCACCCCAGCATCTGCAGCTTTATCCAGCGCCATGGAACAAGCAGCTGAGAGCAAAGCTTCCTGCAGTGTGGCTGCGGGGAGTGTCAGGTATGAAACCAAGTGCTTCCTACCTTCCTATCCCGGAACCGAGCAGCTTTCAAGGACCCTCTGGCTGAAGAGCCAGCAAGAAGTTATCCCTTTGGTGCTTCTGCTGCAGTGGACTGTAATTTACCTGGGAAGGAGCACGTCCCTGCAATGAAACCAGGGATTCTGTGATGCAGAGTAACTCTACTTGGGAGCACAAACTGACAACAGACGTTGGAGGCACGTTCCAGAAACTTGGTTCTGAAGTTAGCAGACTCGTGGCCCTGTGTTCACGACTTCACAGTCAGCTCCAGGTTCCTTCGCTCCAATGCAAACCCAGCGACAGACAAACCCTCAACACAGTATGTGCAGAGAGCAGATCGACTACGCAGCAAAGCTGAAGAAGCGTTTCATCTTTCAACAAACAGCCAACTAAATCACAACAGAAGCAGCCAAACCAGTCTATGTTTTAATGGAAAAAACTGATGCCCAACTACAAAATATATTAAAATACATAAATAAGTTACTGTATGAAAAATAAATGCTTCACAGATATACCTCTGCCTTACATAAATACCGCACCTGCACTTCAATCTGATGCACTCTTCAAGGAGCCTCCTGTCCTCTGCAGAAATAACATTTCTGGACTGATGCCTTAACTAAAATCCAACCTTTGCAACTACCTCAACTCTACAGCAGAGCAGGGGAATGAATGAGAAGCTGTCGGTTTTGGTCCTACTGCCCGGAAACACCGCCGCTACACAACTGCGGTTCCTCTCTCTGGTTGTTTTAAGAGGAAGCGATCCCCGAGCGCATGATCCTGAACAGCGTGTGAAAGTTGTTGCTTCTTATCGCATCCCGGCAGGCAGCGATCACCTGTGTCTTAGGTTTGCCAACTGCAAAGCGGAAAGAAAACAGAAAGAAAAAATCAGTTACGAGGAAAAAAATGCCGGAAATAGGTACGAGGCTCCAAATGCAGCGGTCTCTCTCAGTTTTTAAGCAAACAGGGAAGTGCCACCCGGCCTTTTTTCTTAACATGAAATCCTTTCTTGAAAGAATTTTCCATAGCTCTGCTGTAAGACAGCTTGAAGGACTCGTTGAAAGGGGAAGGCTATAAACATACAACAAAACGCATCCCTCACCAAAGGCTGATAGAACCAGCAATAAGGACAGGTGGCTTTGCTGAAGTCGACAGCCCTTTTTTAATTATTATTACTTTTTAAACTGATTTAGCTCTAAGGGAAGAACTGAAGCAAAGCCATTGAGTTCTATACCACCCAGAAAACTGAAAACTGCTTTGAACTTTCTTTCCAAAATGCTGATCGTGTTCCCCGTCATAGGCACCTGGCTGTGTCTGGGCAATTAAAGGCCACTTGAACCACTTAAGCAACCCAGGTGGCGTCTGAGATAGCTTATCAGCCTCAGTGGGACTCGAGACCGCCATCCCCCCAACACACACACTCACCACGTAACCGCCCGGCCCTCTGGATTGCTTGATTCACCGCCTTCAGATTGCTCAGCAGCTCCGTGTGATTGTTGCAGCGGATCTTGTATTGATTTATTAAATCTCTGTTAAGATCATAGAGCTCGACGTACCGTGTCTTCATGTTTTTCCTGGGGGGACAATCAGCACAGTGCGCTGAATCTCTGGGGACAAGACAGTAACTCCTGCTCTGTCCATAGGAACATAGGAAGCTGCAACAATACAGAGTTGTGACGGCTGCCACGGTTACCTGCGCGTCTGTAGCTCCAGGACCACAGACCTGTCTAGACATGTTGGTTAACCTCATTATTTAACAGGAATAAAAAAAAAGGTCTATTTTTGTAGATACTTCATCCAGCCAGGAGGTGCTGCATTCCCCTGGGGAGGTACAAGCACCCAGCAGGATTCACACCTCTTTACTGCTGCCCTTGGCAGTCATGGCAGAAGTCAGCAGAGCGCAGGACGTCACAGTGACGGGCCTGGAACTCAACACCTCTTTCTTGGTATTCTCAAAGGTACGCACACCAGAGACAGCTTTCAGTTCCTCCTCCCCTTAGCGTGTCTTTTCTAAGTATTACTTTCTCAAGGCCAATTCAAGGCCAGAACCTGCCCTGTGCCTCCCCAGGCTGGCTTTCTTGCTAAAAAACAGGACAAGGCCCGATGACAGCTCACGGTGCGACCAGACAAGGTACCAACTCAGCTCGAAGAATTGTAACTGGGCATCCCTCCCACCACGCAAATGCTTTTTTTTCTGCCTGAAAAGCAGAGATTGGCTGTTCTACACCTAAAACACACAACGTGGCAACTGCTCACATGTCTCCCAGGAGCCGCGCATCTTCTGCCTGAACCAGCGTGACGCGGATGAGGTTGGAGTGGTCGGCCATGTCAGCAGTGAGCCGCTGATTCACTGAGTGGTGCTCGTCCACCTGGCCAAGGCAAACACCCATGAGAAAGGGCACAAAGGTAATGGTTAAAGCTACGCCTCATCCTGGTGTAATAGGAAATAACATCCCAGCTTAGCTAACCTAGGACCATCCTTCTTCCCTTCACCCCCGGCTGCTGGAGCAGCACCTTTTACCCTACAGAGGGTGCTCAGGATGAGATGCGCACCTTACACTCTGGCCCAAATCCACAGCTCAGTCTCCCACACAACATATTTACATTACTCTAAACAATCAGCTGCTGGGGACCCTGTTCCACAAACAAGCAGAACGCTGGGGGTACCCCCTTGTGCTTTGCACAGAATATTTAGCAAGCCACTGCTGGCTGACTTACACAAAGAAAAAGCAGTTTGGAGATCCTTAGTTTTTTCCTCTCATACCAATGCAACCAATTCCTTCTCACCTTTACCAGCACTTTCCGCAGTTCCTCGAAGTATGCAGGGAAATCTGCTTCCACCTGCAGATCTTCAATGGCCAGAAAGGAGGCCATGGACTGGATAATGTCACCAGCTAAATCAATATCATCCGTGCTGATAGAGATCTGTCAGAAAGGACAAGAAAGCACTTAACATGCTCTTCCAAGTCAAAGTATCTCCCAGAACTACTCAGCAGGGCTGCCTGGAGAACTGCTGCTTAGGCTCAAAGCAGTTCATTCTGACAGACAAAACTGCTGCAAGAACAAGCTCTACAGCTTACTGGAGGTAAGGAGACACTGATTTCAAAGGGGCTTTTACTCAGGTGTGGGAAGGAGAAGGAGAATTGGTGCATACAAGGACGTGCAGAAGTTACAGGCAGCCTCTGCGTCTCAAACTGCAGCCCCCTGAAACCACTCTGTGTGGGAGGAAATGCCTTCCTACTGATTTGTAGGCTCAACAGTTCACTTTGTTGACTGGCACTGGAATTTTACCCACTAGCAGTAACACGGACTCCAAAGTTGCCAAAAGACATCCCCATAACTTGAGTACTTCCTCTGCCTGTTCAGTCCTCCTTCCATTTCATAGTCCCATGTTGGAACCACCCTTAAGATTCACTGGTGTATAACTGCATGGGCATTCCCCTTGCCCGTGAAGTTACTCACCTCTCCACTTGGCTTGATTTTGATGAGGAGCTGGCCTGCATTACGAAGGGAAGTGAAGCAAACCTGAAAGGGAGCACTCTGAAACTCTGCATCCTCTGGTAGCAAGAAGTTCTGATTCAGCCACATAACAATCTTGCAAAAAATAAAACAAGGAGCATCAGCCATCAGCTGCATCTAGAGAGCCATGTAATATCCCTATGTATGCACAGGACACCAGGGCTCCATTCGGGTTATCTTGGGAACTCCACAATTCATCTCTTAAATGAATGTCAGGAAGTTGTTAGGACGGGAGCAGTTGGCCGCCTGCTCCAAAGTAGAATATCTGCAAGAAAATCGAATCTGACAATAGGAGACCACAGCCAAAGGTCAAACAGTAAGACCAGGCCCAGAGAGTGGGGAAAGCCTGGAAGCAAAGCTAGGTTCCACGACAAGAATTTAAAGGAAAGTTTTCTTCAACCTTGGTTTTTTTTTTGCCTTGACCACTTAATATGGGAAAGGTCACGTGAGTGTGACAGAGCCCCATAGTTATGTGGGAAAAGTTGTGTGGGCTCTAATCACTGCTATCTCACAATTCACATCTTCCAGAACCAAAACCACAGCTCCGCTGCTCACCTGCCAGGTATGTGAGCCATCCCCTGGGCACTGCGTTGCCTCTGTCCTGTTCTCTGCTCATTTATAAGATTCACCACTCACTACAGGGCTCTTGTCGCTGGCATTCTATCGGTTCTCAGCAAGCAAACAGAGATCTGAAATACCTCATGACCTCACGCCATTAGTTCCTGCAGCTGCAGGAATTGCTAAAGCTGCGAATGCCTCGAGTGAGGTCTCTTTTTAAAAACAAACAAAGTACCGAGTCAGGCTGTAATACACAGACTCCAAAGGCCAGAAGTGCACAGTAATATTTGCTCTTGGAAATCTCAAGCTAACTGCAATCCCTCCGTGTGCCACGAAAAGCATTACCAGCAGGAGCAGGAAGCAGGCAGCACAGCACTCACCCTTTGTGGCCGCTCATTCGTCGCACAGCTCACAAAGCTCAGCGGCTCCGTGGCTGAGTCCGGGCTGCTCAGGGCATACATGGAAAAGCGGGGGAGCTGCCTGGTCAGCTCAAACACGTAGAACTGTGTGCTGGAAGAATCCAAAAGGAGACAGGACAGTTACCAACCTACAAGGGCTCCTGGTTCTCTTTGAGCTGAGTATTAACATCAGCGGCTCCCAGCGATGGAATCAACTGCTTACCACTGGAAAACAGCTGGAAGCTGTGGGAATTGGACATTCCGGGCTTATCACGTCTCTGCATGAGGTTGAATGATTCCTCCCCACTGCCTACATTTTCCAGAACCCTTCCAACAAAATACGTTCTTACATTTAAGATTCTACGACATAACTGGACCACTTATTAACAGTTTCGGCGAAGTCCTACTGAAAGCAGTAATAGAGGAAGCAAAAAGGGAATTCAGTTCTGTACATTCTTTCTGCAGTGGTTGGCTCACACTCAAAACACACCTCCCTGCTCAGGCGCTGCTTCCTGGGACACTGCCAGATGCGGTAGATGTGAGCAGGGAGATAAGGGGTTTTTAAGTGTATTTGAAGAGGAAACTGGAAAAGCGTTGTCTTGAAAGCAGACATATCTTACTAGCCCCAAAGTCAGATGGGCTCAGGGTCACACTGTGGTCTGAAAGATGGCACAGTGCCTCCAGGTTTGCTCCTGTACTATGGCCAGAGCTGCCAGCATCCAGGCCCCTAAGAGGCAGAGCCACAGCAAGGCATGCCCTGTACAAGAGCTGCTCACTGCTCCCCTGAAGGCAGAGCTGGAGCACAGCAGGACCCTACGAGTGCCCAAAGAAGAGCCCAGCAGCACAGGATAACAGTATGTGTAAGAAAATATTCCAGCTCTCCTTCCAGGAATGAGAGAATTGAGGCATCTGGGAATGAACGGTACCGTTCTGGTGGGACAAGCAGGAAGCCACATCACCAGTGTTTGCTGTCACGCACTGTTAGCTCTGGAGACCAAGAGAGTTCCCAGCACAAACCTCACCTGTTCCTGTAACCCACGAAGGCTTTGATGTGCAAATCCACAGGGACGTCTCTGGGCGGAGTAAGGGGAACCCGAACGCAACCTGAGAGGTTCTGGACACTGGGGTGTACCACGTGGCTCTCTCCTTCAAATATACCTTCAGCAAAGATCAGCACAGCACGGATGACTGTGTCTTAGCAACAAGGAGAAAAAACAGTTTCCAAGTTAACAGCTGTCCTCTTGCAACCGTGTTTTTCAGAGTTAAGCACAAGCAACTCCCCTGAATTGTTAACCTACCCCAGATGAGCAGCACTACAGCTGGAGCTGCCTGTGTCCTCAGCACGCCTGGTGCTGGGTGACCCTGCTGACTTGGCTGGTCCCTGCCCCACAGCTGAGGCTCAGCTGCGTTCACACAACGCCTGCACCAGCACCGTTTGCAGACACTGAACACAACCGGAGCTCCGCGCTGTGGCAGTCTCCACATTCCATACCCTGTTTACCTGCACACCGCATAACCCACCCATGGGCAAGCAAGACTGTCCATGAATTCCTGGGACACGTGTTCTGCTGTTGCCTTGGTGGGTTGGGTTTGGTTGGTTGGTTGGTTTTTATGACAAAAGATGTTACAGATGTTTATCCCTCCATACAGACCACTGCGCTTAGTGGTGGGCACTTGTGCTTCCACTGGGGAACTGCAGCATTCTTCATTCGTGTTTACAGTCAACATGAGGAGTGCTGCAGGGATCACCAACGCTCCAAGTTAAGTGTTAACTGCCTCAGAAAACAAAACACAACCAGAAACAAATTCCACCCAACTCCTCTCTCCCAAAACCCATCAAAGGAGCACGGCTTGATTCAAAACGGTGAAAGGAAAGCAGCCACAAAGGGCAAATTACAGACAGCGAAGGGGAAACAGGCAAATCATCCGCTAAATATAACTAAACGTTTGCATGACTTTACATGGAGATGAATGGCGGTGGTTGCAGATTGCCACTCACCGTTGGTGGTGGAAATGCACAGCTCCACGTGAGCACACTGGCTGTCAGAGCCCAGGTTAACCGACAGGGAGGTCTGCAGCTGCGTGTTGGCTGGAATCACACCTCTCTGCCCGTCAGCTTCCGTCAGCTGAGAGCTCAGCTCAGCCTGTTCCAAAGCACAAACCCTTCAGTGTCACAATCTCCATTTTCAGTGTTCATTCTAACAAGCTAAAGGACACCCGTTTTCCATTTTAAGCACAACTCCATGTTTTTGCTATGGTGCTCGTTTATTTCAGCACGAGCCTGCTCACTCCTCAGACTGCTTTTCGAAGCCCTCTAATTCTGCACTTCCCCGTGGAGCCACCAGCACGCCTGCACCCCAGCAGTGCCCTTACACAGCCCCTCTGGCTCCCACGTTGGCTCAGGCTCTGAAAATTGCAATTTTCAGACAGAAGTCGCTGCACAGGGCTGAACCCCGTTCTGTTTAGCTGCTCCAGAGAGCTGACAAGGCCAGGAGAACGTGACTTACTAAAGCAAGAAAAGCACGTCCTGCACTTGCACAAGGCACAAGCAGGAATCCCAAGCAGACAATCTCACTGCTGATTACAGGTTACAGCTCTGACTTGTCCAGACTGTCCCACGACCTCCGCCTACGTTTATAGCAATGGGAAGCCAGAGCTTGGCCCCGCACACTGTTTAAGCAGTACCTTTGCGTTTTCCTCATAATTTCTTAATTCCAGCAGCAGATTTTGTTTCTTTTGACTGAGTTCCCGGATCATGTCCTGCTCAGCACACGTATCCATCAGGTTTCCCTTCATCTCCTCACTTCCTGGCAGATAGCCCCGCACTGCATGGGAACAAACACACACGAAGATCTGACACTTGTACAGAACACGCTGCCCAACAAGGACAAGGTGCCTTCACAACTGCATACAGCCCCCTTCAGCAGGCCTGGGATGGGGCTTACGCGCTGAATCCCAAGTGGAGCACTTCCCAGCAGCCTGAGATTAAGACAGACAGCAAAGCACTGTACTATTTCAGAGGACAGGCTTTAGTTCCAAATGGGTTGTGCTAGATTTGTCTCCGGCCACCGAAGCCAAGCAGCTGGATAATCACAGCACTGTCTCTCCTGGAACCATCACATATCCCTGTAAATATCTGTGGCCACATCTGTTTCCATTCACAGTAACCAGGTGTCACTTCTTGAAAGCGTGGTGGGATAACACCAGCAGTTCTGCAGTCTCTGAAGAGCATCTTCCAGGAAACAAAGGGCTGCTAACATCCAAAACTTCTAATACAATAACTATTCCCAAAACCAAAATGCACACATCCTTACTCCTCTGCCCCCTTCAGCCACTGTTAAGCAACCAAAGAATTATATAAGAAAAAAGATTTCCTGTATATTCATCTTTCAGGCTGTTGCCTTAAGAATCGTGGTCTTTAATGAGTATATTTCTTTTTTGCATTATTAGGATGGGGCTTTTTCATTTAGGCAAATGGATTTTGATACACACACGCTGATTTACCACAGAGAGAAGGCAGTATTTGACATCCTGTTTGCAGGTGGCCTAACACAAAATTCCCTTCACTTCGCATAAAGCCAACGGAATTTGGCACACAAAAACGCCTACGGAACAGAATCAACCGTGAGCTAATCTGAGATGACGTGATACGCCCAACACTGTGTATTAAATTAGTATCTTGAACAACCCTCCTACCTTCACCATCAACTGAACAGCAGATTAACTGGGTGCTCCCGTCCATCCTGTAATCCCCCTCCACCACTCCTGCAATCGAGGAAGCGAAGTTGTCCTTAAAGATGACCTCCCCAGTTCGGTCACTGCGTGCATCAACCTGGAACACCAAAGAGTTCCACGACACGGCATGAACAGAAAAGCCAGCTCCAAAACACACCACCAGCCACATCCACGAGTGGAGCTGCAGTTCTGCTGAGCGCAGGGCCACAGATGGAACATCTATTATCAGGAAGCGACCTCTACACAGGTTCAGCCAAAAGGAACTGCTCTCCACAGATGCCTCCCTAAGGTACAAACAGCAGGAAGGAAGAAAAGGTGACGGTGAGCCTACGCAGGGAAGGTTGCGCACATGTGGATGCAGCGACGATGGAAGCAAACTGGACACAGCCTTAATGCTGTATTTACAGCTTTTTGGCCAAGCTGCCATCCTGGACTGACGAACAACCTTTAATTATCTTTGGAGGGAGAAGGATGGAGCAGGGGGCTCAGCTCTGTGCACTGCGTCTGTGCCAAAGCACAGGACCCAGCAGTGCTCTTTCCAAGAGCTGGGGCTGCTTCAGACCAACAGGCAAGGTAGGGCCTGCCAGCTGAAAGAACGGCAAGAGGCATAAAGCGAGGAGGGGTTCTCACTTTAACAATGTTAAACACCTAATCCAACATAAGTTACAACATATCTGGGCTCTAGGCTGCCAGCTTGATACGAAGTTAATTAAATTCCCCTAGGCTAATGAGAGTAATGAAAGGTGCTGTGAGAGATTCACCCAAAAAAAATAAATTGGCAAGCTGCGTCCAAGAGAGAATTGGCAACTGGAACTGTCGTTTTTGGCAAAGGGGAACACCAAGCAGCAGGCTTAAGAGACCGGACTGAGCTGTACAGAACGCCCCGACTCAGATTAAATAACACTTTGATGGATTTACGCTAATCCTGCCACAGCCGGGACCGACGCCGCTCCCCTCTTACATCACTGCTCGTTTTCCCCTGTAGCTGGAGAACAGTCAGGAAACACAGCAGAAGATGATTAGCGTGCACTCAAGACAAAGCTGAGAAGAGACACGGGAGAGCTCTGGGATGTTGCATATGATCTTTGCTACCATAGAAACCGCTTACCACACCTTAGCAATTCACTCTGAAGTAAGCAGAGGAAGCTTTTCTCTGGCTGATCCTGCATTTGCAAGGACTCCCCAGACAAACGAGGTTTACTATGACAACTCCTCAGCAGTCTTTTCAGTATTTTTCTGTTCTGCTGAAGACCATTTAGCAGCCTGGTTCTAACACCGCTTCCAGACCCGCAGCTCCTCGCTCCCCCCAGCACAGACTGACCTTGCCGTTGGACCAGCCGGTGATCAGCTCGCACACGCCGTCAGCGTTCAGGTCAAACGCATGGATGCTCATGGCGTGGTTCTTAGACTGAGGACAGAAAACACAGCACTAACTATACTTGGGTGCACCTTCTAACCTGACATGTGCAGGACTCCGGAGAATGGGTCCACAGAAAGGAAAAAGTAGCTTTGAACACGCACAGTGTCAGACACGTTCAGTGTCTGGAAGACAGTTTATTGATTTAACAACACAGCCACAGGCACTTCCCAACAACAAACTCGCATTTCTCTGCTGCAGCTCTGGTTGTTCATTGACCCCGCAAAGCTGGAGCAACCCTGAACGTATGGTTTTAGCAGTGTTAAGTCACCGCCAACAGTCCCAAAAGAACTGAAGGAATTGATGCGTTGTTAATTTCACTTGTATCTATCAAAATGGGTAAGTTTTGTAATACGATCATCACATTAATTACATAATTACATTACATACAAACTATGCTCAGTAGAACACTTCAAATCATCAAAGGAGTTTGGGAAGCATCAACAAGCAGAGATTAGCTACCAGCTCCACTGGAGACTTCAAGCTGTCAGTGATGATACTCCAACATGGGACTGACCTTAATCCTCCAGTAGCGGGACGTCTTGTCGTACACTCCAACCGTGCCATTGGAAAGAGCATAGCCAAAGCGACTGCCATACATGGGGCTGAGTGCGGTCACAGTCTTGGAGGGGGAAGGGGAGGGATGGAGAGAAAGCACAACAGTGAGAACACACCGACTTCTGCACCTCCAAGTGACGGAGAACAGACTACACACAATCTCCTCCACGTGAACTGCACTCCATTGGAATTCACCTGTAATTAAGACCATTGCGTGAAGCACAAAATACCAAAGCAACTGATTTTAAAACCCTGTTTAACCCAACCAAAGGCCTGGCAGGGTTTCCTCACACGCGCTGTGTTGCCGGTGTTAACACACAGTTCAGCAAAGACTGCAGAACTGCCCTCAAACCGTGTTCTTCGACCAACTGTTTATTACCACAAACAGTACAACTGCTCAGAGGATTCCTGTGGTCTTCAGTGCTAACACCCAAAAGCAGCTCCCCACACACAACACTCCCTCGAGCTTCGGGACCTGAGGATGCCAAGGAGTTCAACGTTACACGGGCTGGGAAAACCCAAGAGATATTATTGGTAGAAAATCTTTGCCCGAGATCAGCACGATAAAAATTAACAGCTCCCACAGTTGGACTTCTTCTGGAAGACAATCAGAACACCAGGCCAGGTATTACCTCAGTAACAGCTCCAGGGAAAGACCTGAGAGTCATAGCCCAGGTTGTTTCTCACTCCGTTTAAGACCCATTACCTTACAACTCCTCACTGAGCAATGTCTCTCGGTGCTTGGAATGCGGCCCTTTTCTGTGCACGAACACTGGAGACTTTAATGCTGGAGGATAAGATGCAAGCAGCCGCCTGCTCTCCTGCACAAGGCAGCTCACAAGGTTTCCTTCAATTAAATCCTTCACACAGAAACCAGACCTTCGCACTGTGAAGATTCCCAGTGAATCTCCCACAGCCTACTGCAAAGGAACCACTCACTGCCACCATTCACATGGGCACTCGGGTGTCTGGTTTAAGGTACACATGGCCTCCTTCATCACAGTCCTTGTGCCTGTAACTCAGTCCTGCAGGAAGTTACCTGCAGACATGCAGCCATGAAAGACACGGGTAAGGCGAATTAATCTCAGGTGAGTGTGCTCCTGGATTTCTTGCTACGGAATACGTTTCCAAACCCTTCGCCCTTCCTCTCCAAAGCCCTCCCCATGAGCACCTGGGGAGGACAGAGACCCCAGCGACAGACCAGAACTCACCCAGGGAGCAAAACTCCCCATCCACCCAAAGTGCCCATTTATCAGTTCACAAATCACAGCAGCCTTTGTGATCTGTTCCATCAGAACTAAACACCGAGAAGGCAAACTATTCAAGTCTTCTAAAAGGAGCACAACGTGCACAGCCGTTGCCCCCTACATTGGCCTTCAGGTTTTGGTGAAGCTGTGCCCTTTCAAACTAGAGCAGAAAGCAGTAGGTCTTAAGGTTCCACAGGTGTGAACTTAAAGCAATTCGACTGTAGATATGGAAACAAACAGCACGTGAGAGCAATAGACCGCTCCCTTCCCCTGACCAGAAATCACAACACCGCTCTGGATTGGTTATTACACAGATAGCAGAAGGTACCATTTACACTGCCTGGTTCTAATCCTACCTACAGTAACAGCTTCCTTCCCTGGAACACTGCCTGCACTGCTCTTTAAGAGCTCTTTGTAAGCAGTTTAATAGCTAACTAAGCCTTCCAGTCCTAACTTGGGCAGCAGGGACACCTCAGTTTTTCAAGGACAAAGCTCTTAATGTGGGTGCTACAAAGCCACAGCCCTGTTTGTACAGCCCGTGAGCAACACAGATCCCTTCCACCCTGCATTCCCCATGTGGACACACACGGGACAAGCGACTTCATCACGACTGTGACAAGGAATTTGAGGAGAACTGCAGCAGAGGACGTTCTGTAGCTCGGAAGGCAGTGAGTGTGTCGGCCACTGGGCCCCTTCCAGGAACACACAGCACCTTTGGCCAGGGCCCGGATTTCCATTCAGCTCAGCTATTCCCTCGGCCTGGTTAAAGCTTCGTAAACAAACATGTCAGAAACCTCGTGCAAGTGTTATTAAAGTCACTGTTAAACTCTGACTTTTGCAACTCCAGAAGGACAGACACGGTGCCAAGTAGTTAACTGTTTAACTACACAATACGTTGAAACCAGAGTAACCAGAGAAGCTGTACAGTACACAATGTTCTCAATTCCACACACAATTACAATAAACATTAGCTAGGAGTAATTTACCTCTGTTTCTGACATTTCTGCCACGATCTCATCTTCTTTAAATACTCGGATATCAAAATCTTCAGAGCCAACGAGAAGCTGCAAAAATAATGCAGAAACTCAAAACCACCGAACCAAGCATCGGTGTCACTGCTCCTCCTACAAGTGGTGGCCGCCCTACCACAAAGCAAGGGCAGAATCACAGAATGGCCTGGGTTAAAAAGGACCTCAAAGATCATTCAGTTACAACCCCCCTGCCATGGGCAGGGTCACCAACCACTGGACCAGGCTGCCCAGAGCCACATGCAGCCTTTCCTTGAATGCCTCCAGGGATGGGGCATCCACAGCGTCTCTGGGCAACCTGTTCCAGTGCATCACCACCCTCTGAATGAGAAACTTCATCCTAACATCCAACCTCAATCTCCCCTGTCTTAGTTTAAAACCATTCCCCCTTGTCCTATCACTATCAACCCATGTCAACAGTCGTTCCTCCTCCTGTTGATACGCTCCCTTCAAGTACTGGAAGGCCACAATGAGGTGTCCCCAGAGCCTTCTCTTCTCCAAGCTAAACAAGCCCAGCTCCCTCAAACAAAAGAGGTGCTCCAGCCCTCTGATCATTTTAGTGTCCCTCCTCTGGACCCGTTCCAAGAGCTCTGCCCCAGGCCTGGACGCAGTACTGCAGATGGGGCCTCACAAGAGCTGAGTAGAGTGGGACAATCACCTCCCTCTCCCTGCTGGCCACCCCCTTTTTAATGCAGCCCAGGATACAGTTGGCCTTCTGGGCTGCAAAGATAGAGGAGCCAATCTGAACAGAGACAGGAATTTCAGTTGAAGTTATTTAAATGTTTGCATGCTGTGGGAAAACAGCTTTTTCACTTAATGGATTCTATGTTTCCAAATATCTTTGCATGATCACTAAAGGAACTATCTTGTTTAGAATGAATGGAAGAGTTCTTCTGTATCAAAAATCCATGATTTCACCAATCACTGGCAGATACAAGTACATCTCATATATACTGTGCTGAAGTCAGTAGATTAGAAGGTTAAGAAGGTTAAGAAGGTGGCTACTGATTTTCCCCAGAACAAAAGGCAGAGATCATTTTAAAGCTGCCCTTTGAAGAAAAGTCACTTGAGCTCATTGGAACCCAGAACAGACACAGCCATTCTCAGGCTGGCTTGTTTTCCATTTCCATTAAAACTTGTGCCTGGCAGCAGTACTTTCACATGAATCATAGCTGAAAAATCCAAGTGAGTTATCTGTTGAAGGCCTTCCAGCCTGTAACACTGGCACTGAGATGTAAATGATCATCTGATTTCGAGGGACACTTGAAGGCCGTCTGGTTCCACTCTCTGCAGTGAGCAGGGACACCCACAGCTCCATCAGTGCTCAGAGCCCTGTCCAGCCTGACCTTGGCTGTCATCAGGGATGGAGCACCACCACCTCTCTGAGTAGCCTGTGCCACTGCCTCACCACCATTATTGTAAAAGTATTCAATCTAAATCTCCTGTTTTAGTTAGAACCATTTCCCCTTGTCCTATCACAACAGAGCCTACAAAAGAGTCATCCCCTTCTTTCTTACAGTCCCTGTTGTCAGCTCTCCCCACAGCCTTCCCTTCTCCAGGGTGCACAGCCCCAGCTCTCAGCCTGTCCCCGCAGGGAGGTGTTCCATCCCTCTGGTCATTTTTATAGCCCTGTCTGGATGCACTCCAACAGGTCCACATCTCTTCTGTACTGAGGACTCCACATCTGCACACAGTGCTCCAGTTGGGGTCTCATCAGCACAGAGTGAAACATCTTTTTTCTCTCTAATGAGATAAAGTGAATATATCAATATTGATTAATGAACATTTTCTATCTCCTGAAAAGTACAAATTAATATAGTCTTTGGGCTCTCTGGGAATGTGGACTTTCTTATAGTCTTCCATTTCCTTTTCAGAGGTAGGCAGATCTCCTAAGAATGTTCTGGTGGAGTTGGAGGAGTGTTCACCTTGAATGTTCACAGCTGAGAACAGAGAACTACAAAGCTGTATTACACTATGTGTCTCCGCCAATAGTCAAAGTTGCCACTTTGAGACAGATTTACAGCTTATTTAAAGGTTCAGAAGAGCAAAAGACAGTTTAATTTGACAGAAAAGCCCCAGAAGGAACAGACATTAATTAGGGACATTTTGAAATGCTTGGGTCTCAGTGTCAATGTCTGTAAGAAAACTTTACTCTGAGACTCCAAGCTGTGCAAGCTGCTGCTCACAGTTTGCTTCCAGTGGCACCCAGGTAGCATCTCCCTGAACATCACTACTGCTACCACTGCTAATTTTCATTCCCTGTGTATTGTCAATGGAAGAAGAGGGACTATTGGAGGTGCCAGTGGGATAATGGAAACAGAGGAATTCATGGTGACAGAAAGGGTGCAAAGGGTCAGCCAAGGGGACAGGGAGAAGCTCACCCTCACGTGAGGCTTGAGGCATTTTCTCTCTCTTGAGAATAATAGAGATGTTAGTGTTTGGTAGTCTTGTCCTGTGCTCTCTGGAACTGCTTCACCTGGAGGATGCATCAAGGAGAAACTCGTGGGAACCTTATTTAACGTGTTTTACTACAGGAAGCTACACAACTAAATTCAAGCTCCTTTTGCCCAGAGAAAGATAAAATGCTCTGCAATAAGAGGCTAGTATTCTGCTTTTCTATTAGGAGTGTGATGTGGTGAAGCAGTGAATGCTACCCTTTTTACAGCAAATGTGAGCAAGGAGGTGTTCAAGACCTAGGGAGATGTGGCACTGAGGGATGTGGTCAGTGGGCATAGTGGGGGTGGGCCGAGGTTGGACGTGGGGATCCTAGTTGTTTCTCCAACCTTAATGTTTCTGTGATTCTGTGATTCTAATCCATGCAAAAGAAAGCTGGCTCTAAGTGACATTAGATGAACATGGGATAAACTGATCTTTGTGCTTACTGTCATAGTCAAATTTTTTCCATGAGATTCAGAGCTGTTCTGGAGACAGTTCCATCTGGTTTGGCTGAATAAAATGCTAAAAATCAGAAGCTGTTGCTGAAGTCTGCTTTATTCCCTATTGCAGTTATTCCTTTAGTAACTCCTGCTATTCTTCCATTTCTTCAATTTTCTCCTTTTAGCCTCATTTAGTATACAGAGACATGAGACAGACTACTGAACTGAGTGAAAAGACTTCTGCTGATTTCACTGGCTCTTCAATAAGGGCTGGAGAGCCTAAGTTAGATGTTAGTCATTTAATGTGCGTATATGTATGTACATACATAATAACTATTAAAAGCTTAAGGTGAACAGCAGTGTTTATAAGTAATTCAGATTAATAACCAGAGAGATTAAAATTGCTTATTTATCCACATAGGAAGCAGCAAGAGGAGCAAAGTTAGCCTCATTTTCCTGAATACGCTTATTATTGATGTGGAAAAATGAGTTTCAGCATTACTGTAGTCTTACTGACATGATGTAGTTCTTCGTCTCCCTAACTTGATGGGGATCATTTTTGCAACCTGAGGGCAGGCTCTAATGGCCTGAGCAGCCTCACATGGACTCTCTGTCCCACACACTGCTGCCCACAGGCTCAGGAGCTCATTTAATCCCAGTGCTGGGGCTCTGCTCTCCCAGCAGAGCTGTGAGCGATGCTGATTTGTGTGCCAGGTGTTGGGTCTTGCTGCCCATCACGGCCTTGCTGCTGTGGGCCTGTTCAGTAGTGCCTGGTCTGTACCTGGCCTTGTTTATTCTCACTGGAGATGACCAGGTTGAATTCCTGGCAATGGACCTGCCATGTTACCAGCTCTCAGCTGTCCTTCCTGGCCTGCCCTGTTCCATCACTTGGTGCCTATAGAATGGTCCTAGTCATAGGAGTTTTCAGACCAACATTACATCTACAGGGCTGTTGAGTTTCATGAACTACCTTCATCTTCCACCATTCTTAATCAGCTTGGAAGTGATAAAACATTAATCATGAGACAAAAAGTAATGTAAGAACCTAGTTTGTGCTAGGATGACTCAATACAGTCATTGGAGCCTAAAGAAAGGCAAAGTGAACTGCAGGCAAGGAAAATTGGCTTGGGGAAGATGTCTGTTTTTCTAGCATTTAAAACTGTTTTTTCTTTATCGAAAGCGTTTTGATCCTAATTCTAATTGATTGCTGCTACAGAATGTTAATGCAAATGAGGGCAGAGAGTAGGTAGGATGAGCAATGAGTGGCAGGAAAAGGAACAAAACAACTGAGCTGTTAATGCTGCTTACAGTTTCTGTCATCCAGCCACTGTGTGAGAGCCCCTTCCTCAATTACACCATGGCTTTGTGGGTTAAACAGTGGAAAGCAGTGCATACTAATGGTCTTTGTGTTGAGGTCTCAAGGTTGTTCAAAGTCTAAACCTGTGTGATGAGATTTAATTTGCTGAACAAGCACGAAATTTATGTTCCCTTTCATGACACTTTTTTTAAATGCAATGCTGACTCAATTTTTAAATATAAGCATTAATTAAAACAAATTATTTGGATATTCCTTGAATTTGTTTTTGATGTACTTCTGCTGAGCGCTCCTCTTTGCGTATTTGTTTCAGCTCTCTGGCTAATAGTGGGCATCTTGCATACATTTTTTCTGTGGAGCTGACAAAGTGGGAACTCTCTCTTGCGAGTCTAGCTGAAGTCAAGCTTTAGGGAACAGTGTTTGTGCAACATAATAGTCAGTTACACTAAATACTGTGCAAATACATAGGTACATGTCAGCAAGGACATAATCTCTGAAATTAGAGCTTCATGCTTAAGTCACCTGGTTGGATCTTTGTTCTTAACCTTTTACAAGGCAAAATATTTCTAGTGGTTGAGTAGTGAAAGATAGAGCTAATAATGTAAAACGTGCACAGATCTTTTTAATATATTGCCATATGATCAATAGTAAACAGTTATCTTTGGAATAACTTGTGGTTTATATATCTGAAAATCAGAACAGTATGCCTTATCATTATGCGTAAACAGTGCTGATATCAGCTAAATGGACAGTTTTTAGATTGCAACTGGAATGTTATAAGGTTTCTGTAAGCTCTGTCTTGTAGTAGGGAAAAGTAAATGAGGTAAGTAAAATGGAAAAATACTTTTTTTCTGGAACATTCTTATCTTCTTTGCAATGTGTTTTAATTGTGTGTTCCTGAGACAGGAGTAGTTAGGGGTTTTCCCCTCATTTTAAAGCACATCTTATTAAATGTAGGAAAGTCTAAGCTCAGATGATGTTCCTGTTACACAATGCATGCTGGTATTTGTTGTGCAATAATAGCGTGCCTTCCTCTCTACCTTCTGCAGGAACTGCTGCAGCCAATGTTGGCAGCACGGTGTGCTGTGCCACCAAGAGTTTGTTGGGGTTCTATTCTGTTTTGTTGCCTTCTGAAAAGAAAGTACTTAACCTCACAATATGGATTTGCACTTCAAATATGGGAAGAAGCATGCGCACTTCAGGATCTCAGAGGAGAACTGATCTACAAAGTATCTAAATGAAAACTTCTGCCCCAAATGCCAATGCGGTACATCATAATGACAGATGTTTGGATACTGTAAAAAATAAAATTAAAACTTGATTTGTCTATATTGGAAAAAGAGCAACTCAGAATTTCATTAGGCAGATTTTATCCTAGCTCTTCTTGGCTTATGCTACGTGGTCTGGAGTGGACTGTATAACGTCTTGTAGTTAGAAAGCCAAAACCTCCACTGTTACTCTCTTGTGAATGTAGTGATGGGGAGATGGGGAGAGTGTTGGAAGAGGGTTCATTCCATCGTTGTTGCTTACAGCTATATTATTTCAGAAGCAAAGCCCATTTAATACCTTGTATCTGGAAAGTAATTCTTACGTCTATAGAGCCACCTCTATATGAACTTGTTGTTCAGCTACTGCTGTTGCTCAGTAGCTGCCCTTCCTCAAGATGGCACTTCAGCATCCTGATGCAATCTGCACAGTACTAATGTCCAGGAAAGCATGCTGCATCACACATAACATGCTGCCGGTGATGTTTTTCTTCAGTGTCTTCATACTGGATTCAGAACAGAGCCTTGTATCTCCGGGAACAGACCTTCTGAGGGCAGTCACATTGCGTACTCTCATTCAGACCGTCCTTCTTCACCTTAATGCTTGTTCAGCTGTTTTCCTTGGACATCTTCATCTAAATTTGGAGGGTGAGTCCTGCTGTGAAGCTTTAGGAGCTATGGCTGTGGGCCACTTAATACAGATATGTAGCCAGAAGTTTTCTGAGCGTGTCAGCTGGAGTTCACAAGAACTATACTTGGTTTAGAGATGACCATGAAATGCCCGCAGAAAGACTAGGCGGTATTTTTATGGGGAGTAATAAATCTTATTGATTCAATACAAATGTAACTGTGTATAGCTTTAAAAGCCCTCAGGAAACCATGGAAATGTAATACTGGAATATGTTCAGTTTATATTCTGACGTTAATGTACCAAGTGCTGGGATTTTTGTATTACTCATCCAGAATCATGAAAAGTATACTTATGTATTTGGAAAAGAGGGCCTCTAATTATGTGATGAACAGTCAGATGTTAATCATTACAGGTCTTTAGAAATGATTTGTTTGAACTCTTTGTATTAGCTTTTGAAGCTATAAAAGGAATTGCAATCTGATTCTTCTCAACACTATACAAACATGCTTTGAAAAATATTCCATGCCCATGCAATGTAACTACAATCAGAGGGGAAATTCAGAGAGCTCAAGTGACTAATCAAAAGTCACTGAAGTCTGGAGGTAACCCAAATATCTGAGCTGCTTTTTATCTATCAGGTCATGCTGCTGTTAACAAACAAGGTGAGCTTGGTTTCAGATAGCTGTGTTCTCCTGTTATTCTACTGTATATTTCCCACTTTTAACAGAAAGATTGGGAAATGAGAATTTTATTCTAGAATGATTGTGTTAAAATGCAAAACTTCTAAATCTTTCTACCCATTGCTTTTAAAATCAAATTCTGTGTTTAAATTAACACTTCTAATATCTAGGCATGTCTGAAAAGTTCTCTGAGAGGCACAGTCTGATTGAATCAAAGCTCTGTCTGCTACTACAAGGTGACTATGGTATTGTCACCAACACATTTACCAAACACAGTGCTTTTGGGACTATTGGACAGTGAATAGAGAACATCCAGGGGGCTATAAACAAGGTATGCAACTGAGTTCATCCATGACAAGAGTGAAAGCTTTTTTTTATCCTTTTTGGAACTCATTGTTTACTATTGAACTTGCTATGAGCCTGTGGGTGCTATTGTCTGAGTTCTGTACTTCTTGCAGCTGAGCTTCACAGGAGAGTCATCTTGAACAAGTTTCGAAAAGTGAATTGTCGGAAATAGCTGGTTGTCACTTACCCATGACAATGAGACTTCCATCTGCGCACTCCCTGTTTGATCACTGTGTGTGAGATGCAGTTAAAATCTGGCTTATAAAAGGAAAAGTATTTTTCAGACACTGCTTGGTATTTTGAGGTCTAATAAAACACTCTGAATGGTGCAGTTAGAATAAGGTAAATGGTAATGGGAAGGTAAATGAACTTGGTGTTGGACTATTAAGATGAGTCAGGGAGGAGGAAGTGAGACAAGCGACATGGCCTTGTCACTATGGGTAAGGGCAGCACGATGACTTTGTCAGCATGAATGAGAGTGATCTAAAGCCCCAGAGCTGAAAAGTTACATGGACTTATCAGTCTCCTGGCACTTCAGGAGTTGCCTGCCCTACAGGTATCAATGAGAATGGCAGTTGCCACGAATACAACTACAGGCAGGTTATGGTTTCTAGAATCTGTTTACAATTATTAACTCAATGTTTTGCACAAACAAATTAATTGTGCCGCATAGGATTGGGTAATCTGAGTGGTAACGCATCTCCTTTCAGTTCTCTGACTAAATGCCTTTGGTGTAGTGACTGGCCCAGAAACAAACACATCCCAAGGAAATAGAGTAAGATGTGCAGCCTGCAGAGCCATAGGCTGTACTTCTTTTTTTAGACATTGGTGTTAATTGTGTTTTATTTACAGACATGAACTGGAGGACAAGCTTCTGGGCTTTCCCTTGGTAGAAGTAAAACGGAAGGAGATTGGGCCTCAGAGGTCTATAAAACACTTACATGCTCCCTTGTAATTTAGTATTAATTGTATTTTTCCACACAGACAGCAAATGTATTGTAGGAAAATACAAAGGCCTACTAGAAAGCGAGCAATCTGATCCTAGTTTGATTTACCTCCTCTTTGTCAGGTTTCTTCCAAAGCCCTTCAGATTATCTTCTTGGTGTCTTTTCCTATATTACAAGCATCAAAATAAAAGAATTATTATAGAGGAAGACTGTTCCAAATGCCCTTGAAATTAATGGAGATGCTTACCTTTGCTTCATTAGGCCTTTCCATTTAATGCAACGTAATTTGGTCCAGACCTCCCTTAAAAACAAAACAGAAGATGTTCCAGAAGTTTTCAGAAATACTGGCAGGCACCTTCTCCCACCAACAGCCTCATTCTTCTTGGTGTTTCAGATAAGCAGACTGAGCAGGGTAATTAACACGTATGATCTGTATTTACAAGCTGAAAAAATATTTGGTTTATTCCCTGAAGACTGCCTTGCTCAACACTAGATGGAGTAAAATGAAGAGGGAAACAATCCTAGTTTTCATGAAAAACGTACTTGTGAAGGCAAGGGACTAACTGGCTACGGCTGTGTGCAATCCTGGCAGCTATCTTTTAGTTTCACAGCTGCAGAAATTCCTTCCATCCCTCACTGATACTCAGCTACTCAGCCAGAAAGAACTCCCTCCTTGATACCTAGCGGGAGCCTTTGTTAGAATGAAACGCTTAAACCTGAATTTCAGGCTTGTTTTAACTTGTTAGTCTTCATGTGGGCATTGAGCCTCTTTCAAAACAACTTTTTTGAGGTGTTTAAATAAACAAAGCTGCTAGGTTTTGCTTCTAAGTCACGTGGATGGGGGAAATCTGCTGACTTCTCAAGAGGTAACTTCATCAAATGCAATACACTGTGGTCTACGTTCCCAGTCTCTTAGAGAGGCTCTGTAACGAGCAATGCCTAGCAGGCTAGGATGTGTGGTGTGACACCTCCCACCACCACCACCAGCTGAAGCTGGTTGCAGCAGAAGCCAGCAAGTTTCCTCCAAAGAGCTGCTGCATCTGATCAACAGGAGTTGGTTTTATCTCCCTTAAGGCTCTTTTTCTGCTTCTGCCTGCTGTAACCAGTGAACCTGTGTCCCTGTGCTGGGCACATTCTGACAATGCAAAATACTTTGTTGCAAGCTGCTTGGAATATCTTCTCTGCTCCACTGAAAATATCAGTTCTATTCCCAAAGTATGTTATCGGGCAGCGGACTTCCAAAGACTTTGGCAGAATCTATAAAGGATTGGAGTCGATGTGAAGCAGAAGAGGTTTGGCGTGGAGTTCTGCCTGACTCAGTTGTTCTGTTTCCCAGCAGATTCACAGATGCAAGCTCTCTGCTTCATGTCACGCTGCTTTTGATGGGGTCACATCTACACACAAGGGCACAAAACCTGCTTTTACAAATTTAAAAATGTATATTGCTTCTTCACTAAAGAAATAACCATAAAAAAATCGTTTGGTAAGTCTGAATAGGGACTTCCATAGTGGAAAAAACCCCTCACATAGTTGCAATGTATAAGTCATCTGAAATATATAGCAATAATTGGATAGTAAAGTCACCACCCCACCCACTTCCCAGCATATTCAGTTAATTATTATTTCTAGATGATTAGGAAGAGTGGGAGAGAGTGGATAGATGTTTAACAGAATGACCTATTAAAGTTCATGGAAGTCATTTCGTGGTACATGGTAAAGATAAGATCGGAACCAGTGGGGCAAACATGCCTCTGGAATAAATGCAGCATGCAAATAGTTTTAACATTAAGTTCAACCAACTTGCTCCAACAGACTGCTCGATTTAGTTATCCACATGTATACTAGGAAATAAATACTCACGTATTGAAAAAATACGCAAATGTTCTGTAGAAACTGCTGGAGAGAATTGCAATGTCCTGGAGAGACGTGAAATTGAAAAGTAAGGTGTCTGTACAGATGCAGGAATACCTGCTCATAAGTTGTTCCTATATCGTCATATTACACAGGGACAAAGGTTTTTTAACAAGCATTCATTTGACACTCAGTCAAACCTTTGTGACACTCAAGTGACAGACTCTATTTGACCTGAAGTGTAAAGTTTTGATTCAGCAATGAACTTGAGGATATTCTTAGTACTAAGCATTGTAGCAAAACCTCTCCTCAGCAGAAGTACTTGATCACATGCCTACCCTCAGACATGGGTTCTTTTGTAATCACACGTATACCTGAATTCAAATTAAAATCTTTAAAACAGAAAAAGAAAGAAATTCAGGGTAAACTTTCAAGACTGATAGTGGAAGTTCTTGTTACTTTGCAAAGCTACTTTGAAGTCCAATTTTTTACTTTCTGAAATAGCTGTACTTGATATTTGCAGACTGAATTGAACAGTTATACATAAAGTGTCAGGTGTCCTTATGCACTACTGATAGTGGTTTTTACTAAATTATATACAAAAATGAAAATTCCTTTTAGAAAGAACGTGTGTTCATTTGCTTGATTTTTAATTGTAAGCTGGGCAACAAAAAATCTAGGAATTAAGGCCTGTGTTATAGCTTTCCATATCAAAGACATCAAACACAAACAAGTTGACAAGTGCCATGTGGCTCATTTTTGTTGCAGAGATTTATATATATATGTTTTCTGACTGTTTTTCCATGGTCATAAGCAGAAAAGCTTTTAATGTAGCTCAGTGGACTTTATAGAGGTGAGAAAAAGGTAGGGAAAGACTATAGGGAAGAAGAATGCAGACCACAAGGGAAGGTTGGCTAAGAGACAACAGATGGAGGGTAAAGTAGTACCACAGTGACTTAGTTGGCATTGTTAGCCTGAAATGAAGAAGTAAAATTCAAAAGAAAGGTCATCAGGAAGGGCTGCTCTCCTAGGAAGCCTGCATGCAAAGTGTTCTTAACATTGCAGTGTTGCAGCGGACACATTTAACATTTGGCTCTCCCAGGCTCAACATCCTTGGCTGTGTTTACCAGTTGTAATAATAGTGGGGAGTACTTTGGAGGTCATGTGTGTTACCTTGGTGTTGCTTAAAATCCACTGTGTCTTTTCCAGATCAGCTCAGGGTTCAGTCCATTCACTGGCTGTGTATGTACTCCATCTCTTTCAACTATGCAGAAATAGCAGCCACTCCTGATGCAAACCCAGGAGTGACCTTGCATAAGCTCTTCTTGTATATACTTCTTTCCAGGTGAGAGAATAAGAGCAGATCGAGATCAGACCTGGGTATGGAGTGCAATATGAGCTCTCTGTGCTTCTCTGCTGTGTTTACTGAAGGTCACCTCCCTCCTGATGTACAAGGTGAGAACGTTTCCTCCCACACACTAGCCCTTCCATTTTACTGAGGTTTCTCTGTGAACAAGAAGTATTCAGAAAGTCTCCAAGGCTTTCCACTCAGCTTTTTTATCAGGCACATGGGTGACTGCATTGGTCTGAAAAACAAACTGCAATGATTCTGCACCATCATATAAGTTCACGCTTTTGCTCAGTTCCTATGTGTTGTCTCACACTATGGCACAAGTCCAGATGAGGTAGCTCAGTCAGAGCTAGCTTGAACTTGAATCTGAGCTCATCAGAGATAGTCCTGTGAAAGCATCAGCTCAGTGCTTGCTAGCTGCAAAGAAAATCCAGTGCTAGAAAAGGATGGGGGCCAAACCAGAAGGCTGCTGCATAACCCTATGGCTCATCTGTGCATAGAGTACTCTGTGCTGCGATCTTTCATGTCAGGACATGAGAAAAGGGAGAGGTCTAGAGGAGACAAACCAGGTTGACAGAAGGTATGGAGCAGTTTATGTCTTGGGAATAAATCAGAAAACTGAGTGGAATATAAAAGAAAGCTCTATAAAGAGCTGACTGGTGTACAGAGGATCAGTTTTATAATCTCCCCTCCAATACAAAGACTACAGGCCATGTGAAATTACCAGAATCCAGATGAAAATAACCTGAAGGAAGGGGCTGGCAAGTGAACAAACCTCATCAGGTTCCAGCCAGTTGTCCAAGCTGCAAATAGTTGGAGGCAAGGGAAGATACAAGACACGCATCACATGCTTGTCCTGTTCTTTACCTTCAGTGACTGTCAGCTAATGCCCAGTGCTAAGGGTGGGATGCCAAGCTGGTTAAACCTTCCAGTCAGTCTGGCCTGTCCCATTTGTGCCCTTCAGGCAGTGAGCTCTAGGTACCTGGTGACAACTCACATGCATTCAGTCACAGCTAGCTAAGATGAAAGAGACGGGGACATAAGCCCCTTTGTCACTATCTGGAGTACAGCATCCAGGCCTGGGGTCCCCAGCTGAGGAAAGATGTGGAGTTTTTGGAACAGATCCAAAGGAGGCTCACAAAGATGCTCAGAGGGCTGGAGCACCTCTCCTATGAAGACAGGCTGAAGTAGATGGGCTTGTTCAGCCTGGAGAAGAGAAGGCTCAGGGAAGACTTCATTGTGGCCTTCCAGTACTTGAAGGGAGCTTATAAACAGGAAGGGGAGCATTTTTTTTACATGTTCTGAGTGATAAACAAGGGGAAATGACTTTAAACTAAATGAGGGGAAGAAATTCTTTACTCAGAGGTTAGTGAGGTGCTGGCACAGGCTACCTGGAGAGGTTGTAGGTGCTCCATCCCTGGAGGTGCCCAAGGCCAGGCTGGATGGGGCCCTGCGCAGCCTGAGCTGGTGGAGGGCAACCAGCCCATGGCAGGGAGTTGGATCTCAATGATCTGTAAGGTCCCTTCCAACCTAAGCCATTCTATGATTCCATGAACATATCCATTACAGCTCTTGATGGCTCCTCAGTGATGTTTGTTAAACAAAAATCAGGAATTCAGAAAAGTAATAGAAGATGATGCAATTGCCATTAGCAACTCACGTTTGAGAAATATCACTGCATCGTACATCAAGAAAACTTATGCGTGGAAGCTTTAAAAATGGATAATGTTTTGCAAATCTTCATCAAAACTGTGAATTTCATGAAGTCCAAAGGGTCAAATCATCGCCAATTTCAGGAGTTCCTTAAAAGTATGGATGCTGATTAGGAAGATATCATTTACTTTTCTGAAGTAAGGTGACCTAAGTCAGAGTAAAATGCTAAAAGTATTTTATGATTTGCAAAATGAAATAAAGACATGGATGGAATCAAAAGGAAGAATGTGAAGATGAAAATTGGCTGAGCAATTTAGCATCTTTGGTGGATTTGACCGCTCATTTAAATGAGTTAAACTTGCATCTTCAATGTGAAAATCAACTCGTCTGTAATATGCATCAAACCATAACCACATTTGAAACGAAACTTAAATTTTGGTGAACTCAAGTTATGGCAAATAATTTTACGCATTTTGATACATTGGCCAAATATAGTCCTGTGAAAAATGAAAAATATACAGCCGTGCTTTCCATTTTGATAAAGGAATTTGAGAATAGGTTTCAAGATTTCAAAAAAAAAACCAATTTTTTTTGTATATTTGCACCTCAATTTTCAGTCAATATAAATACATTACCTGCAAATTTTCAAATGGAATGTATTGAATTGCAATCAGACATTCAAATCAAAGAAAAATGTGATCATGTCTCTCTACCAGACTTCCATAAGACCTTTCTTACCAGAGAGAAATACGCCTTGATTCACAATCCCACCTTATTCACACCACTGCTTTTTGACAGTGTATACATTTGTGAAAAATGTTTTCAAGGATGAAGCACAGGAAGGGAAAAATCAGATCAATAATGAGCACCTTGAGAACTCACCAAAAACTGCAACCACTGCATTAGTTTAACAAAAACAAGTTCAAATATCCCACTAGTATTGTTTATGTTGCCCTCTTTTTTGTTTTAATTTAAAGAAAAGACCACAAATGTTGTTACTTATTTGCATTAACTATATTATATATTTTATATGCAGCTGAAGACAATTCCTCCTCACTCAGTGCGGCCCAGGCAGTCCAAAGGTTGGATACCCATGCAGTCACCAAGCTCTTTAGTAGAGGTTTTACTCAATTATTCAAGTTCAGCATTTTCAATCCAGCTAAGTATTGACTTCTGAGAATCAGAACTACATCCTCCTTCTCATGCCTGCAATTTCTCTGTAGACAAGCAGAAAAATTGGGGCATGCTGCAGCCAGTCTGACAGCTGTCAAAAACGCGAGTTAATCACAAATACGTTATTTCTGTCTGATCATTACTGGTAAGGGTGTAGGACTAATCTGGAGTCTCTCATCGCTAGTCTAGAAATAGCTATTTGGTTTACAAAGGCAGGACCCACAAGAAGCCGACCAAGAGCAAAAAACTGCACGTGAAGCAGGAACGGTACATCTTCGTGAAATGGCTTTGGAGGAAGAGCAAGGAGAACACCTTTATTGACATTCCTAAGAAAACGACTTAAATGAGATTTTCAGGGGATCGTGTTTCTTATTCTGCTGAATATATGTGTAGACAATTATCGGCACAGTAGCACTGCATTATTGCTTTTCATTGGCCTATGCTCAGTTTTGAGCTTTGTTGTGTGTGAAAATGGACAACCAGCAGATAAATGCGGAATTGCACAGACCACCAGGCATTTCTGACACAAATGCGTTGGGGATGCATTCCTGAATAGCTTTATTCTTCTGCAGTAATCCTGCCTTTTCTTCTGCAAATTCACTGTGCCAATTCAGAGCTCATAGAGAATATTCCACATTCAAAGTGACTACAGAATACGTGCAGGTACTGCAAAACAGCACATTCTATCTTACAGCAGGGGGCAGCTCCTTTCATGTTCCAGCCTCCTTAAACTTAAACTCCCTTAAACTGTTTAGGGACAGCGCTGACAGTTACAGATGGGAAGCCTTGACCTATGAAATATTTTTGTTACACTTTAATGCATTACTGTTATACTGTGACTAAGTGATAAGATTCTCTCTGGAAAAGATACTGGTTTGCCCAGTTTTATGCAGAGCAGTTCCAATGGACTTTAACTTTCACTCCTAGCAGTCAACACTGCAGTAAGCAGTGCTCTTGTGAGAGGGAAATTGGGCTGTAAGAAACTTAGTTTGGAAGTATTACTTCAGCCGACCTTTCAGTTTGCCTTCGAGCCCTGTTTAAAGGAAGGGACTTGCTGCTCAAATCTCTTAGAATTTCCTACAGGAGAAATAAAATGCTGCAATCAGGTATATCAGAATTAGTGAACTGGATTTGACCAGCATCCACCTCTCACAGCCAGTGTCAGCTGTTCCAAGGGTGATGAACATCAGCCCCGCAGCTAAGCAGTAGTGGGATAACTAGCATGATCCCCTGCTGATCCCCCACGGACAAAACTGCTGTGTTCTGCTGCAGAAATGCTTGTTTTTCTTTGAGGAAGCCTACAATGTTGGCTATTTCAGCTCTGGATACTCTTAGCTAGGTGTATTTCTAAGTCTTCCAGGAAAGCTACTAAATTCTTGATCTTGATAAAGTGATGTAAAGAAATCTTTAAGGCCAGACTAAAGGACTGCAGAACAGCTTAAGCTGTGGCCAGGAAGGAAACCCAAGTATCTCTGAAGGCTTTCTTCAGCCTTGTTTATGAAATTACATGTGACAGAGCTAAACAAGCTCCTTGTACTACTTCTTTTCCAGTTTAGAATTCCCCATTTGTGTTTGATATTCACTGTTTTTGCCTTGAGAGAAAACATACAGAAAAGATGTCCAGTGCTCACAGGCTCTTATTTCAAGGGTTCTTTGTTAGTTTTTCTTGTTAGGAAAGCAGGAACGTTACCTTCTGTGGGATATTTTGTGCTTTGGGGCGTATGCTTTCCAGGCTGCTCTGTCTCGCACATCATAATGTAATGCAACAGCAATTATACTCCGCTATTTGTTGCCAAGTGCCAGTATAGATAGAGTGCACATCGCTAAACACTGACTATAGCACAACAGAAATTAAAGGCTGTCTTCAGCCCATCCTCTTATCCTGTACTCCTGTAAATATTTATGAATATACTGACATTAAGATAAGAGGAAAATTTTCTACCAGCTTCGTTTGCAGTTTAATCTTTGACCAGGTCATAGCTGCTCTTTGTTTGGAGTGAAAGTGCACGTGTTTACCTTTTCCCTAAACCTCATCCATCTTGAGATCATCAGAATTCTGAGTGCAGTGCATGTGAGCTGAACTTTCCTCTGCTTACTGTACTGAGGAACAATGATTCTGTAGAGGCCTGGTCCCAACAAGCGCATGTGGCCACATCCCTTAAGCCAAAGGACTGCGCCTCTTCACATCCTATGTTTTTGGAAAGGAAGCCTATGTGCTGGGAGGTACAATGCACACTGGATTTGGTTGTTGTCACCATACACTGTGATCTGGGGAGAGGACAATGATCCTGGCCTCTCTTTAAAGCTTGGCTAGGGGAAGTGCATGAGCAGCTACCCAGCACATTGCTTCTGTATATGGACTCGTTGTATTTCTGTGAGCTATCCACTGCTATTTCACAGTACAGTGGGCTACTTTGTATGGGCTAGGAACATCTTTCTCAGGGAGTTTGTATAGCGTAGCTAGATCTCTGCTAACATTCTCTATTATTGCTCCCTTAGTTAGCTTGGGTTGAGAAGCTGTCCCATTGAGTTGCACTCAGCGAGCACTAGAGTGCCCAAACAAGGTTTGACTGCAGGGTTGCTGGAGGTACAGCTGTGTGAATGCAGACAGTGAAGCTCCATAGCCCTTTTGAGTGCTGTGATTGATTCTCACTTCACCAAGTTTATTTCTTAACAGATGTTTTCAAGAGGCATTGGTAGAAGTGGCAGATGCTTCTGGACAGTGAAGACTGACTTGCCCTGGAGGTTTGAGGAAGACCACCCTCTGAGAACAGACGGGGAGATAATGACTTCAAGCTGAGGGCAGGGAAAAAAAAGAACATAAAAATCATTATTTTTAGAATGGTTCCAGCAAAATACAAGGTTTTGCTCTTTATTTTCCTCAAACAATTTTCAAGGGCACTAGGCAGAACCATTTCAATAATTTATCTGTCTGGGAGGTCAGTGTCCTTTTCAATAACAGGTGAATGGGGTGAACCTTTATTTCTCTCCTCTTGGACCCAGCTGCATAAATACTGCAAAAAAAAAAAGCATGTACACAGGACAGATTTGGCCTTGGCAGGGGCACAGGAAAGTAGAACACAAGCTTTGGGTCACATTTTTTCTTTAGAGAAAGCCATGTGAATGCACAAACATATGCAGGAAGTCATGAGCAGAATTGGGTTTCCTCTTGCAAAGTTGCCCAAGTTGCTGTTTTTTCGTCAGTCCCAGCAATCCTCTGGCTTCCCCATGGCTTCGTTACCCAAACCATCTAGCAAAACAGTGCACTTCAGAGATCCAGCTGTTGTCACAGGTGGCATGGCCACAGCCTGCCTCTTCTGACTGGAGACTGCCAGGACATCTTCAGGGAACATCCTGCTGGATTATTTTTTTTAACTTGAAAAATGAGGTCCAGATTGTGTTGTTGGTGTGAAATGTGGGTTCTGTTTGGCTGAACCTAAAAAAAGCAGGTCAAATGTTTGAGTATCAATGTCAAACCATTTATTATCAATAAATATGTAGGTTTTAGTTTGGGCAAGTTAACACAGAGTTTTTCAGGTGGAAACTTTCCTGTGTAAAAAGATGGAGATCATTTTGGCAGCAGGAGTTAACCTGGATTGCAGATGCTGTCTGGAGATCATATAGAACTGAAATACTTGTTCAAATGTTTTAATATTCGTGCAAGACTTTGCCTCATCTGCAATGGAGAGGCTGGTAGGAAGTACTGAAATACTTAGAAAGTTCCCCTAAACAGAAGACATACAGAATTTAATGTTTTTTTTTTACTGTAATTGAAAGAAATACTAAAGCATCAAAGCACTTTTGTGACCCACAGGATAACACTGGGAGTGTGATTCTAACTAATCATAATCCTAACTGTGATTACTGAAAAACAGCAGAACGTGAAGTTCTAATGTGCGAAACAACGTAGTGTGCTGTGATAATCTGGCACCTTACATCTGGCCAGAAGGGAGGGTGGTGCGAGAGGTTCTAAGACACGTGTCCTGACACCAGCAGTCAGGATCAGAGGGACGAGCAACACATTCTGACACTGGGGAAGCATTGTTCCTTCTGCTCCCCCAAAGCAGAAGGCAGCAGAAACAGGGCTATCTGACAGGTTTCACCCGTAGGGTATGGGTGGGTATAGCTTCTTGGTGACGTGAGATGTTAAGTCACTTGGTAACAAGGAAATCCTTTGCAACCGGGGTAAAAAGAACAGTATTACAGGTCTGCCCATGCCTTTTAGCATATTCTTCAGATTTTACCTTGGTATAAGGTGATATTGACTACTTTAACTTCTGGGAACTGTATCGTGGCTACCCAATAGGAAAACAAACAGACCTTGGTAACAAAGAGGCACCCAGGACTGGCAGTACTGTGAACTGCAGGGTGTGACTTGATGGTGAAGTGAGCAGCTCCCAGTGAAGGCTGTCCCTTTTCACAGCCCCAAACGTTCTCAGGCCGGGACTGATGTGTGATGCAGTGTGTTCTGAATTCCCCTCTGCACACTGATAGGGAATAGTTTGCCTCACTGCTGCTGCAGTATGTGGACGGCTTGTTGATGTGGAAGCCAAGGTAGCCCTCTACCTCTGTGCTTCTGCCTGTACAAATGAAGGTGGAATTGATTCCTATGTTATCTGAAAGCAGTTTGTAATGTTATGGGTCCTCGTTTCCAAAAAGCAACTCTCTTTTAAGAAATTTTTCACAAACTGTAACATAAACTTTATGTTGCTTTGGCCAGATCATTTCATGTTTTAATCTGGATTAGTATGTTTTCTGGATTGTTTGTTAGAGGCTACAAGTTACTGTGTTGTTTTTGGAAGAGGGAGAATGAGAAGTCCTTACAAAATTAGCTCTGAGCTTCTATTTGCTGGATAAATCTACTTGTCCAGTGTGACTTGAAGACGTGGACTCCTCAGCGTTGAGCTGAGCATAGTGCCATACACTTCAGTGCAGGCAGCTTGGAAGGGCTCTTTCCTGGAAAAATTTGAAGAGCTAAAGAACTTTAAGTTTGTGCATTGTGTGTTTGTCAGTTTGTACAAAGAAGGAAGCTGGTACTACTTGTTGAACGCATGCTCATAAACAGCTATGGACAGAGATAATGCAAAGTCATGCTGGAGACCTACACATGAACTTACTTCCTGGACACTTATTAATCTGAATGATACTGCTTACAAGGAGTAAGGAAGAAAATATAACATACCTTTGTAGATCAAAGGCTGGCTGCTAGTGGAAGTGCAGATTACACAGACTGGTTTTGGAAAGACACCCTGGCCTTTCTAGCAGATGTAATGTTAAAGAGATTGTGGTTTTCCTAAACCTAGTGGGAAACGAAGAGAGGATCTCATCTTGTACGCAGAGGTCAATTTTTATTTCTGCAGATGTGCACACGTAAGTATTCCTGATCTTACTGCTTATAAAGCCTGTCAAACCACTGAATGGTTTCCTATTGCATCTATGCTCTGAGCAAGTATTGACTAGAACACATCTGTTCTGAAATTTTTGACATGCAATACTGCTATATATTGAAGATACCTTTTGAAAATACTAATAACAGGACAGTTGTAAGTCACCTATCCTAACAAATGCCTTCATTTCTCTGGCAATTCAATTTGTCTTGACTGATACTGATCATTTCTCTGGCAATTTAATTTCTCTTGACTGATACTGATCACATTTGTTACCTGCCAATAAATATATACCTGGTTATGCATATAAAAGCCTTTGTTCATGTTAAAAAATATCAGTATGAGTTACTTAATAGTACTGTGCAAACGCTACCTTGGACAAAGACCCAGACAACTTGAAAGAGACCTTAAGGAAAAAGAAACAAACAAAATCCTGTCAGTTCGACATGCTTATTTATGGAGTTGGACTATGAGGGGAGTTAGTGTTAGTTAAAATTGATATGGAACAATGGTTTTGTATTTGCTAAAAATGTGACTCTGGTATAACTAAAATACATTACACGGCATCGCACTTTGATGTGGGTCTTAAGAGTGCAGAATTCGCTCAAGAGTTATTTTCATCTTTTATATTACATTGTTGAAAGAAAAATTTCCTAGAAGTGAGGAGTTGAATTCAAATGATGGCATCAAAAGTAAAAATTCAGATTAGGGATTTCTGCATAGAAGACATCATAGCAGAAGAAGTGAGAATAGGAGATACTCTTCTCTTGAATAAACTCTCATGTGTCTGTACTTGATTAGTACCACGTTCAATATATGTTGAATGCAGACTGAATTTTGAATTCTACAAAGTGATACAGTCTAAATACCACGTAGAGCTAAGCAGTGACTCCTGATTTTAAGAGCCACTGATGAGTAGGGGCCCTATCAGCAGCTGTCTTTCTTCCTCCCGTGGAATTCAGAACAACAAAAAAGATCAGCAGCGCTGTTGGAAACTGATGGTTGACAGCATGTGGTATCTGCTTCCCCAGAGATGCTGATGAAGATACTTTGGTTGTACACAGGATACTTCCACCAAAAACCTTACAGGGAGGATGGCTGCTACTTAGGAACTGTCTGATAGAGAAAGTATATTATAACATTAAATACTAGAGAAAAACTGGGAAAGTAGAAGAAATTGAGCAAGGCGTTTGAATACTGTTTGATTTAATCCTCTTGAACTTGATTCACGTGAGTTGATATTGTAGTGCTGGTGGCTCTGGGTGGCTTCACACTTCCCATACCTAGCAAGATCCTGTCTGGCAGTACACTCAGCAGTTCTCATACACGTTGTCTCCATGTGCATGAACTGCTTTTTAACAGAAGCTGAAACTGAAACCACAAATACTGCCCAAAGCAGGGAGAAAGTCATCAAAAGTTCCCTTTCCATTTGTGGCTAAGAAGATCACCAGTTCTAAAGCAAGCATACAATGGTATCCTATCACTCCTACTGGTAGCCTTTTTTTTTTTCCCTCTCATTTTGATACAGAGGAAAAATCTAGTTCTGCCACAAGAAGCATTGCCTTGTATGAAATATCAGGTTTTAACTTGCCCTGAGGATTAAAAAACAAGCAGACTTCCTCAGGGCAGGACTTCTGCCATGCACGGCTCCTATAAACCTGCCTTTGCTGAAGTCATAGTCAGCTGAACATCACTAAAGAAAGGAAAGTTACCAAGAATCATTCATTCAAATGCTGGGAAGGGCAATATTCCTGCTGACTCATGCTTATAAGTATTTTCCTTGCTCCACCTCCATTCATTGCAGCTCCACCTCTCATTTAGTGCCGGTTGCCTACTATATTTAAACGGCTGTCTTGGAGCAGAGGCAGTGTTAAGGCTTGTACTTTGGTTGGTGTTCTAGCTCTATGGGCATTTCCATCTAGAGCTTACTTATCACCAGAGCTGCAGGTAAAGGTAAGAAGACTGTAAGTGCCCTGTCTGTTGTGCTGCTGCTTTCTGACTGTCACGGGTGTTTCTAGAAAGATGTGCTATTTTTGTGTGCTACGAAGTCGATTCTTTCTAAGGGCTTGCATTGTGTTTGTGAGGTAATCACCCTTCTATGCAAGGGTGAGAGTGCATGGGGGGGAAAGAACTCCTGAAAGTTGTGGGAAAGTGTAAAACTTAAAAGTTACCAGGAAAGTACAAAATGCAAAAAACATTGGGATTTCTGTTTCTTATGAGCACTGAAGAACTTAAACAACTGCTGATGAAATGGATGAGTTGATGAAGAAATCAAGCTGAAGGAAACTGTTGTACTTCTGTGATAGCATTGTTCTTGTTTCAACCTGAGTGTCACAGCAGCACTTCTCATCTCTTCCATTATTTATGTACTGACTGCATTGTTCTTTTAAACTTTCCCTGTGTGCTTTATAGGCTGTGCTTCGTGGTCCTTAAGCAAAAGTCCCACTGATGCTATAAGGAGAACTGCTTGCAACTGACTGATTTAACCTGACCTTTTATTTCTACTAAAGAGGACTTAGTTCTGTTGCCTTTCCTTTTTCTTCTGCTCACTTAAAATCTGTTTCAGTTGTGCAGCCTGGAGCTACCAGGGGCCACTCACTGAGTTCCAGTTCCTCTTTCTGTGTCAGAAAGGTATGCAGAGTTTGGTCCAGGATGAGCTGGATGCTTTCCCAAGCCAGAGCAATTATGTAACATCACATCAACACTGGAATGCTTTGGAAGCAGCAAGGAGATGAGCTGTGGAGCTTGTAGCATTCTCCCAAATGTAGAGGAGGAAAGACACATTTTAAGTAGGAAGCCTGCAGCAGGAGCCTGAGCAGTGATGGGTGCCACTAAACTGACTGAATGTGAGTGCGTGCTCTACGTAAAAGGAGCTTGAGTTGTGGCTTCCATGCAGCTCAGGCTTGAATTCAGTTAACTAACTTTGTATGGATTTCAAATGAACTTCAGTGCCCTTTGTGCTTTCCAATAGTCTCTGCAAGAACAGCCTTTCATCTGTTGCACAGTTGAGGTGTGTATGTAGTCCCATAACTATGAAACTGTGCATAAAATAATTAAAAAAAAAACACTTTTAATTTTCCATGCCATTACAAGTAACATTTGGCCTGATTTGACAGATTTGCCCCCAGAAGTTCAAACATACAGCCTATAGGGGTGAGAGTAGCTGGTTCATGCTGCATTAAGCAGTACGTTTATTAACTATAAATTATAGAAATGGTAGCTTTAGGATGTGGATGGGGCCTTTCTAAATGGTAGGATAAACAGAAGCAAATCTGATAGTTAATCTTGTGCTGATAGAATTGTCCAGCATAAAAACTTCAGGCAACAGAACATGTCACAGTGCAATGGTCATAATGAGGTTTTGTAAACCCAAATCTTGAATAAAACCATGGCTAAAAATGGTCACGCATGTGGATGGATCTAGGAATTTCATCAGAATAACAATTGTGCTCATTTAGCTATTAAGGTTTAGTTTAATTCCAGCAAATGCTCCTTTTTCATGTGTCCAAAAGATAAGGAATAGAAGAGGAGGGTGACGTGAGGAGTTACCACCAAGCTGGAGGCTGCTGGCTTTGTGCTGTGTTCAGGGTGGGGTTCAGAGTGGCACCAAGCAGTGGCTGGGAGCCAAGCAACTTTCCTCCACAGCAAACAAGGCTGCCAGACTGATGTCTTGTGCCTTTTTTTGTCCTGTTCAAGCTCCCCCAGAAAAGCTCTGGCACAGAGCAGCATGACAAACTATCGGGCTCCTTCCAGCTCCTGCTGGCACCACTGCTCTGTACCAACCTGGGTTGGTTCAGCAGCCTTGCTTCCAGCAAAAATCTCACAGATGTTGCTGAATTACCACTGGGTGCAGAGTGCACGCAGTCTTCCCTTCCCGTGTGTGCTGCTGCAGGCTGCTGAGGAGAAGAAACCTTTCAGAGCTCTTGCTCCCCACTTCCAGATTCCCAGTAGTTTCACAGAGAGAAAAGATGTTAGGAAAAAATAAGAACTTGTCTTATGTAGTACAGCCACAGAGAAGGAATTAGTTCTTACCACGGAGAGGAAACAAACCTCTGCCAGATACGTTCTGTGATTTAGGCTGATTTGAGTGAGCATCTTACTCGTTGCACCAGTGTCCTGTCCCTCCGATGTCTCAGATTGTCATGGGTGCCCAGCTCTGACTCTGAAGCTCTGTGGTAGGGAATTACCTGGGGGTATATTTACACAGCGGTGGTGATGCAGGTTTTGGTTCATGTGACAAACCCTACCCAAAAGGCTGAGGAAATGCTGGGCCAGTTAGGTGTGCTCCTGGGGTGAGGGTAGGTATGCCTGAAGGGGTGAATGCACACCCCATATGGACGCAACATACAGAAAAATTCATCTTCTGTAGTATATACATCTACTTTTGGGTCACGGCTAAGCTGAGAACTGGAGTTTCCAACTCTCTTTAAAGCTAGAAATTACTCAAAGGCATGGCTGTTATGTCTTTTATGTGGTTCAGACAATATGCATGAGAATGTCTTAATAATGAGGTGGTAGTAGGCAATAAGTAGGTGTTATTAAACTGTGATGCTAAACTTTGGACAAAGCTGCTAGTTCTGCATTCATCTCTATACTTGATGAAGCCAATACTCCTGGAGTAGCTCTCGCCTTAGCCTAGTGATGGTCATGCGCTGCTGCTTACCAGAACTGTCACATCCTTGCAGGTGAATGCACTCGAGTCTTCTCCTGAAGCCTGGGATTCTTCAAATCCTAAAGTTAGCAGTGGCTTCCTGGCTGCTCATTCAGTCACTGGGGCCTTACTGCATTCATGTAGTTGCTGGTGACGTAAATGTCAGGCTTAAAGGGGAGCATTGCACTTGTAGGATGGCATCTGCTGCAGTGCTTATGTGAAAGGCAGTGATGTGCCAGACCTTATGGGAGCATGCTGTGCGCTTGCCAGAAATCTTGCTGTTCTTGGAAGGGGTGTGGAGAGCATGCCCTGCTGAACAGAGTCCTGCCATTCAGTGGATTTTTTCTTAACTTTCCAGATGAGAGTATGTTTTTAAAGGCTGTATCCCTCTGCAGGATGACACCAAAGCTTCTGCTGAACTTTGAAAGTCTCCATTTTACTGTGGTAAAAGCAACTTCTGACTTTTGAACTAGAGACAGTGTATTTTAAAAGTGGTTATTTTACATGGAGGGATCCCTGCAGAAGTGGCAAAAAAAGTATGAAAACAAAGCTTTGATTTGAGTATTTTCATAACAAAATCAGATGTTTTGCACATTCCACTCTCATGACTGCTTGGCCTCCCAGATAATAGCATTGCATATTTTGTTTAAACTTCTCAGCTTTCTCAAACCTGGAACTCTGTTTTCTGGAAGGGAAATTAAGAGGGCATCCACGGGTTCAGGAACCAAGTTAGCACTTCTCAAAAAGTCCTCTCGTGATGGAGCAGCTCATGTTTGAAACTGCAGCCAAGGAACTTCTTAGTAAATGCATGTGCTACTTTAAGAAGTGAAAAGCACTGGTGATGAATGCGGATCGTGATAATGGTCTTTTTCCACATAGCAGAGGCAGAACTGAAGTTCTCATTGATGGGCTGCAACATGTCAGGTACTGCACTCAGAGGGTTACTGACGTCGCCGGCTGTCCTGAAGGGACTGATGGCTGTGTGGGAGGGAAAGATAAGAGTCCTCTCCTTTCTCTGTGATATAATCTGAGAATTGTTCTTTCCTTTTTAAGAAGGGGAAAAGATAAGTAGGCCTGTCCTGAGGGTGGAAGTGTAGCGTGATGGCGTGCGGTGTAAGGATAACACTTTGGATCAACTCTCCCCTGTGGTCTAGAGGCAGTCATGTTTTTTTTTTTGTCAAGTAGAAATGCTTCAGAACTCCTTTGTTTTAACAGGTTGGCTCCTGGGCCTAAATGCTTCCAGACAGGGAGATGTGCTCAGCATTGAGCAGGCACCAAAACAAGAGTGGGTTCAAGCCAATTCCTGTGGTGATCATAGGTAAGCTTTCTCTTCCTTACATTCTCCAGTACCATTACTCCTTTGGACTTGTTGTCTTCAGCTTTTGTTCCCTGCATTGGTAGTCAAACCAGAAATCCCTGGCCACCATTTCGGGCTCTCTTCCCTGACAGCCAAGCTTTCTGCAGAACCAAATCTGCGTGGTAAGAATTAGGGAACCAGGTATTCAATAGCACTTTTTTATTATTACTTTCTTATTAAAAAGATTGATAACCTTTTGGACTCGTTTCTTTGGGTCTGCTGTTCTGTTTGATAGGTGTTTGGAACCATTGCACTGTGAGAATCATTTCACAGAAAGTTGATTAGTAGCCCTTGATGTAGGGGATGAGTGGGTGGTTTGTATATAGGTATATTTTTACTTTGTTTCCCATCATTTGTTTAGGAAGTACTCCAAATGCTGCCAAAGTTCCTTTTTTGTTTTCCAAAGATTTTTTTTAAATCATGATGAATCTCCTGGGATGCACAGTGATTTTATGCAGAATTGAACAGAATGGTAAAAAGCTGCTGTTTGTCATCAGTTTCTAAAAACAGGTTATGTAGTAACTGTATTGCACCCCTTGTGAGAGGGGAGGTGCGTAGTGCAAGGTGAGCAAGCACGAGTAGTGACAGGGACACCTTCTCCTGTGTAAGACACCATGAGCTGTGCTTCAGCATAGGCACTGGACCCCAAGCTGTGCTTGTGACCGTCCATATCCAACTTAGCTGTGGTTCAGAAAGTAAATTCTACTTGTGCATCACTTAATGTTGTTCATTTGAGTGCTTAAGTTTGTCTCAGAGACCTAAAGCAAAGGACCAAGTGGAAATGTGTTATGTGCTACCACAGCTGCAGTTTAGTTTGCTTTTAATTTCTGGATAACTTTCCTGGGAGTGGAATATTCCAAACACTGACCTGCAGCAGACTTTGGCCCCAGCTGTGGCAGGCGCTGCCCTTCACATAGCTCAGCTCACTATTATCCTAAGCCTCCCCCTGTCTCCAGTGCCTGGAGAAGTGGCCTTTGCTCAAGTGGTTCACATGCACAGCACGGGCACTGTGTCAACAAGACCTGCTGCAGGCTGCTGTGTCACTTCAGCTCCCCTCCCCTCCATCATCACCGCATTATGTAATGCTGGTTAGTCACATCGTAGTGAGCAGCTGTGAGCCAGAGAAGCTGACAGTTTGTCATGCAGGCGCTGTGAAATATTAAACATGCTGGAGAATGGCCATGTGAAAAGTTTCCACAGGCTGCTCTTGCTGGGCTCTGCAGTCGCAGTCTTTCCACTGTCTGCAGGAGGAGGTCAGCTATCCAGCAATCAGTCAGAAGTGCTATATATTCTGAGGCACGCTTGGCATGGCAGACTTTTTTCCTTAACGCACTGCCTGCAGTACAGACTGGGACTGATTCCAGTAAGTGACCAGTTTCCAGATCTTTAAAGCTGATGAGCAGTGACTCAGTTTGCCAGCGGGTCAGAGACTTCAAGCTTCAGGTGGGGCTGGGGAGCAGAAGGGGGCACGTGAGGGCGGAAAGACTTCCGCAGCTTTGTCCCATGGGTCACTGGTAGCTTGAAAATACAAAATCTCCTCCTGTGTCTACAGCTGTGTCTTAACCTTTGGTTTGGTCTGGTGTTCTTAGGCTGTACTGTCTGCAGGAGTAAAAAAAAAATCTCCATTGTGTCTCTTCAGGGAATGGACCTTCTGGAATCTGTCTCTCATATTTGCTGTCGGGCTATACCCCTTACTTCAAAAGACACTCTCCTCATCCTCATCCCATTCTTCAGAGCAAATTAGAAGAGGCACCGGATGTGTCCATTTTGGACCAGGTTTGTGTATAGACTAATTACTTTCTTAGCAGAAGCTGTTAGTTTACCAACATAATGAAGTGCTCTGGGGGTTTATTGTAAGTGATGAATTCATCTGAATTTTCAGAGTATGTAGACAGCACTCAGACAGAATGAGTTTTAAGCAAAGTATTCTAGTTGTCCAAATTTCCCTTGTGTGAAGTGCCAGCATTGCTAAGATCCTCGAGAAAGTTCTCAGACAGTAACAGGGGCTGTGTGCAACTAAATGAACTTCACAAAACTCCAGAAAGACTACCTGGAAGTAGTACCTGGAAGTACAGCAGTTATAAACCACCTGCTGCCTGGCAGGACGTGTGTTTTGAGCATCTGACCTCTCTCTCTTTAGGATCTGGAGTATCTGTCTGAAGGTTTAGAGGGACGATCCAACAGCCCTGTGGCTCTTCTGTTTGATACCCTTCTGCGACCTGATACAGACTTCAGCGTGACTGCAGAATCTGTGCTCACTTGGTGGCATGAGACTGACAGAGCCATCCCCCACCTGGTTCTTGGCAAGAATCCTCCAGGAGGTGCCTGGCATGTATGTGAACCAAAGCCTAACTGCTTAGGTCTGCATGTTATAAATTAGCCAAAAGCATTGACTGGAGAGTCAAAGGTGCTCCAGTGTGCTGCTCACCCATGCTTGATTTTTGCCTGTATGAAGAGGTGAAAGAGCTTAAAAGGGGTGAACATGACTGGTGTTTGTATTTTCAGTTAATTGTTCTTTTTGGAGAAGATGGATGGTTTCATCCATGCCAGTGCATCACATGAAATTATTGGCTTCTCGTGTTCTGAGATATACTGAAACTTGAGTTATGCTTCACTTCTTTCACTAATAACTGAATGCCCTTTAACTGTTTTTTGTTCCAGTCTATTGAGGGCTCTATGATTACCCTGAGCAGAGGGGAATGGATGGGACTTCCAGATCTCCAGTTCAAAGACTGGCTAAAGCAAAAGAAAAGGTGAGATACTTGCGGTCTTCTTATTTGCAAGCCTCCAGAGGCTATTTGGGAACCTGGAGTGGACTGGACTTCTTGAATACAGCTGCCTATCTGTAGTGGATGATTCTTCAGAGAGAAAGGTCACTCTCCCCATGAGAAGTCCATCCTGCATTAAGTGATTCCAGTTGAAGTTGGAGTGCTGGTTGCAACATGTCCTTCTAAACACTCACTGGGGCATGTTCAGAGTGAGTTCTTCTGAACTGTCTGACTTCTATGGCTACTACTACTACTGTCCCTGATGATGAATATAATCATCTGAGCTACTCCACAGTGTCTCAGGTGCTTCTACTCTGTTTTTAACAGTTCACACCTTAGAGTCTAGGAATTGAAAATTGAATAGCAGTGAGATATATGAGAGGAAAGCATGAATGACTGTGTTCTTAGGGCTGGGATTTGTATTAAAAATTTGCCTCTGCCCAACAGCCTCCAGATCTGATTACTAGCTCTGTATACCAGGAATAACTTAGCTGAAGTCAGGGGAAAGTAGATAAGCTTCCTGTGGTAGTGACAGGTTAGATGGCTCTAGGATACGTTCAGTGGAAGAAGTGAGAAATACCAGGCTCTTACTTAACTGCTGCTTGACCTTTGTAATGTATTGCAGGGGCCTCAGAAACCATAGAGCCACAGCAGAAGACATTGCTCAATACTACCAACATTATGTGATGAAGAAAGGACTGCAGAAGAACTTTAGATGTGGGACTGTTGTAACCTCTGTGAGAAAAGTGAGTGCAAATAGCATCTCCAACCATGCACGGAAGAGTGACTCTCTCTGGAACGTCAGTGAGGAGAGTATGGAGGTCTTTCAGGTGGATGGATTTGTCAAAACTGTCAAAGGTGATAAGGAGCCCTTCACTGTCTATGCAGAGAATGTAGTCTTAGCTACAGGAACGTATGATAGTCCCACTTGGCTCAGGGTCAAGGGAGAGAACCTTTCCTATGTCCATCACCAGCTCTCTGTCCTAGAGGAAGCAGTGAAGAACAACAGTATTGGTATCACATCAGATCCAGTCTTGATTGTAGGTGCCGGTTTGACAGCTGCTGATGCGATTCTCTTTGCTCACCACTGCAGTATTCCAGTAATTCATGTTTTTCGGAGACGAGTCAGTGATCCAGGTCTTATTTTTAACCAGCTACCCAAAATGATGTACCCCGAGTACCACAAAGTCCATCAGATGATGAAAGAACAGTCAGCTGCTTGTGCTGGGCCCTACGAGTGTTATGTTAGCCTACCTGAGCATCATGTACTATCTTTTGGCAAGGACAAGAAATGCATCCTTCAAGACAAGAATGGCTGCCAGAAAGCTTATAAAATTTCCATGGCTCTTGTTCTAACCGGTTCAAATCCCAACCTCTCCTTTCTGCCAAATAATGGCATGGACTTGGCAATGGACAGTGACCAACCAGTCAGTCCCAAGAGGAATCCCATAGATATTGACCCATTCACTTATGAATGTACTCGGGAGAAAGGGCTTTATGCTCTAGGGCCTCTAGCTGGAGATAACTTTGTACGGTTTGTGCAGGGAGGGGCTCTGGCTGCTGCCAGCTCTCTCTTAAAGAAAGCAAACAAAAATCCTCCATAACAAAGAGGGCCACCTATGGTAATGATGTCTGAATGGGTTACTGCCGTTGTCACAGAGAATCTGATATGTACATCCTTAAATGAGAAGCCCACTCTTGCCATTCTCCAGGATTACGTGGAGAGTTACTAAGTTCTTGCTGAGTTATTTGGAAAGGTTACATCACCAAGCAGTGAGTTTCATTCGTGGCAGTGACTTCATTCCTTGGGTACTCTGCTTGTTTTCTACATAGCTGTATATGTAGGCAGCAGGGGTGTTGAACCTTCCTCCTGGAGAAGTGGAGGGCAAGCTAGTGATTAGCGATTGTTCTTCTGTGTTAACACCTCCCAGGTTTCTGAAAATTGAATTGAGGAAGAATCAATGTCAATTACTTCCAGACAGCAGGCTGACAAGTCTGTGTCTGTCAGTCTTCCAGTGTTTGTGATGAAGCAAAGTAAGCCAATGTGGTTTTGATTGCTCCTGTGGCTGAGCTGTATGTTCTTATTAGATGAGAACTCACTGGAAGAAGTACAAATAAAATGGCACAGAATCACAGCCAAAAATGTGTTGTCTCATTGATGACACTAGCAACGTGTAATATATAATATCCTTTTATTCAAAAGTTTTCTATAATGTTTTTTCTCCTTCTGGGAAGTGGTGATACTGACTTTACAAACACCTGGTTTACCATCTTGCGGCTTTCTGCAAGCTCCTGAACTGCAGTGGCCAAGTTCTTGACAGCTGCTGTAGAGACAGCAGAGCTAAATGGGGGCTGCTGGTCTGCCTTGAAGCTCTGCCCAGGTACTGAGTGGGGCTTCTGCTGCAGGGTGCTTCAGAGAAAAGCAGTATGTCATGTACTGTAGTGTGAATTTCTAATATAAAGTCATATAATAATGATGATGATGTATATTAAGGGGACATGGCACAGTCACTTTTTGATTGTTTATGGTGTAAAAAGTGTGGGTTTTTTTTATACTGATTTTCTTAAGAAAGATATTTTTTAATTGACAAAGCATTTTGCTACATGCTTTCAGTCGGGATTCCTTTTTTAGCTGGGATGAGTGGAAATGATGCCTTGTGTTACCAACAGCATTCCCAACAGACCTGCAAGGCCTTCTGCAGCTCTCAGGAAAAAAAATGGGAGTTATAGCTAATGTTATTAAAACAGAGGCACTCTGCTCCCTGCGCTGTACTGAAGCTCACTGATGTGACAGGATGCTTCACAAAGCACTGGAAACTGGTATGTGTGGAGACAGTGGCTGTTCTGAAGTGAATGAGCCTCCAGTTGTGCAGGGAGATGTGTAAGGAGCCTGCCTGCAGTGTTGCTGTATCACACCTGGATGCCTTTTCCACTGACTTCTATGAAATATTTTTTCAATAAAGTTATTTCAGACTTATTCTCAGTTTGTTTGCTTTTAACTCTGACTTTAAATCTCTGACCAAGTCAAGATCATCAGCTTCCTGGTGAACACTGGGATGTGGTTTGATGTGCATGTTGAACTCCTTGCTCCCCAGCAGGGAACAGCAGCACAACTCTGCCTTGTTCCCCAGCAGCACAATACCACATTTTTCTGTGTCTTTGCAGACACTTCCCTAATATACCCTCTTCCTTCTGTGAGGCTGAGCCACACTACAAAACCAAGCTATTTGTACTTTGTTCTTGCCTAGGAGATGTTTGACTTCTTCCCAGCTACCTGCTGTTTCCTCTTATCCAGACAGATTCCAAATTATGGCCTATTCCTGTAAGTTGTAAGATTGTTTATGTTGGAAAGGACACTCGGGGCTCTGTTCCAACCCCACAGAAAGGGTGAGGTTTGAAGTTAGATGTGGTTGGTCAGTGCCTTTCTGGGGAAAGCACTGAGTATCTCCAAGAGTAGAGATTCTGCCACCTCTTTGGAACCTGTGTTCAACCTCTGACCACCTTTGCTTTGTGTATACATATATATTTGTCATACATTATGAGCCTGCAGCATGCACTTGCAGAAGGCAAGTCTCTCTGAGACTGCTCTCACAAGGACTGACCTGCAGTACCGTGTCTGGGACTGGGGCCCCCAGTGCAAGAAGGGTGTGGAGCTGTTGGAGTGGGTCTGGAGGAGGCCATGGAGATGCTGAGAGGGCTGGAGCACCTCTCCTATGAGGACAGGCTGAGTTTCTGGGCTTGCTGACTTCTTGCCTGGAGAAGGCTCCAGGAAGACTTCATTGTGGCCTTCCAGTACTTGAAGGGAGCTTATAAGCAGGAGGGGGAGCAACTTTTTATATGGTCCGATAGTGATAGAACAAGGGGGGATGGCTTTAAACTCAAAGAGGGGAAATTTAGGTTAGATGTTAGGAAGAAACTCTTTACTCAGAGGGCAGTGAGGCCCTGACACTGCTGCCCAGAGAGCTGTGGGTACCCCATCCCTGGAGATGCCCAAGGCCAGGCTGGATGGGGCTCTGGGCAGCCTGAACTGGTGGGGACACCCAGCCCATGGCAGGGATGTGGAGTTCGATGATCTGTAAGGTCCCTTCCAATCTAATGCATTCTATGTTTCTGTATTTAATGTTGCTAATCTAATTGTCTCATCCCACTGCAGTTGAAGGAGAAATACCTTTGCCCCTTCCTGAGCCATGTAGGAGGCTATCTGACTTGTTAGCTTTGTGACTCGTCCTTCACGAAGCAGACACCCTGTGGCTTTCCAGCTCTGTGCTGCTCCTTCTCAGCTGCTGACCTTTGCTAGGAAAAAAAATAAATAAATGATCGATATTCACCATTCTAAAAATAGCATTTTTTATCAGCTCTCAAATTCCCGCATCAGAAGTAAATGAACCAGAGAACAGAAGCCAAAGGGCAGCTTAAAAAAACACACAAAAGCAACCAAACAAAAGCCAGCCAACGAGCCCAGAAGCACTGAGCACGTTGGGAATATGGGAGGTAGGAGTGGTGTGGAAGGAAAAGCTGCTCTTCCCATCACTGGAGTCAAAGTCACAGCATTTGCGCTGATCAGTTCCTCTATCCCATATCATGTTACTGTGATCTACTTTGCCCTGCACCAGGGAGCTCCTATCTAGGGTAGCTGCCTGTGTCAGGGGCTTGTGTTGCTGTGCTGCAAATAGCTGACTCCTCTGCCCAGGAGGGGTGAGCCAATTGCCTGCCCTGCGTAGGACCGCAAAGGGGTTTTCATGGCTGGTGCTTCGGGAATACCCTGTGTTCTTCCGCTGAGGGATGTCAGATGGCCTGAGGAGCAAAGCAGTGTTTTGCTCATCAACAAAAAGATGTCCTCAGGGTCAGGCCGCATGGTGCTGACCCAGGCCTTGCTCCCTTGTATCCAGGGAGACAAATATGAAGACTTGTTTCAAAGCAGCAGCCATGGGAACCAGTAGATGGCTGCTTTGTTATGTGTGGGACTCACCCCACTGGTAACCTTGGCCTACAACACATGACAGGCACAGGGACACAGACAGTCCCCTCATGGGCCTCCTGCACACTGCCATCCTGAGATTCTTGGCATTACCCAGGAGCACTGGAAAACGCCACTGCCAGAACAGCAACAGAGTGTTAAAGTTCAACACTGTAGGAAAGAGCTCTGTGTGCTATTATTTTTATTTTTTCTTGTGCTGATGAGTCTTCAAAGTCAGGGCTGATGTGTTTTAAACAAACACACGGGTGTGGCTTAATGACTGTGCAAGTCTCAACTCAGGTACCTCATGTTGTGCAATTTGCTTTGTGCTCACAAACGTGCTGCCTCTGGTTGTGGCTTTGGTGAAGGACTCAGGGGATGTCAGAGCATGTTCACTGTGACCTTCAGTTCTTAGGGGAGGGTCCATCTCATTAAAAACAAGATATCATCTCATTTCAGTAGCTCTGGGGATACCTTTGGTTGTTCAGCGCACGCTTTTTGTCCACACATCTGTGTTTTTTAGAGCATGGGGCTAAATCCAACCCAGTCCTTACCAGACAGCTCTGCTCATAAGGCCCACAGAGCACCCTGCTACACTGCAAGCTCCATGCAGACACCCGTTTGATGGCTGGCTCCGAGACCTGCTAATATCCCCATTTACATAGGCACAACGCAGGCAGCTTCCCTGAACTGTCAGCAAATGAAGCAGCCTGAATTTCATTTTCCAGCCCAACTTCTGCCGGTTGCATTAATTTCTTGGAAGTGCAGCTAATGGCTCTGGTGTTAGGACCACACCGCAGCAGGATGGCAAGGAGGGAATTTCACGTGCGCAGGCAGTGTGACCCTGCTCACACCAGCATCACCGCCAGCTGGAAATCCCTGCCTGGCAGGCGGCAGCACCGTTCATTGAAGGTTTACCCCACAGGTGAACTTCCACATCACAGACTTGCTGGAAGCAAAGGGGCTGGGGAAATGACCGCAGGAATTGGGACATAGGTGGAGCGTTTGGTTGCAGCCTGGGCATGGGTAAACAGAGCTGGTTTGGGTTTAGCTGCTGTCAGAGCAGAGCCAGGCCGGGGAGCTGCTGGCTGGGACAGTCATTAAATGTGAGCTAGAGATGGCGAGGAGACGCAGCAGGGCTGGAAAGCGGTTGTGAGTGAGTATAGGAACTGCTGGTGATCAGCTGGGGATTTGGGGGTGTCACAATGGTGTCTCCAAATCTGAGCCGCACTCTGACAGCCTGCCGAACATTCTACCAGGGAGGAAAACTTAACCAGAGGGCGAACAAAGGGCAGGATGAGATCATTCCCTTAATGGCAACGAAATAGAAAACTGGTGAACCAGGAGAGGTCTGCTTTTTTATGAGACCACAGACACAATTTCAGGCCTGGAACACTCATTTCTGTTTGAGAGCTGGCCCAGCAGAGCAAACCTCATTTGCAGCTTGGCACTAATACCCAAGTTATCCAGTATTACTGTAACTCAGAGTCAACAGAGGTCTCAGAGGAGGGATCACTTTCAGAACTCAGAAAATGATCAATTTATCTTTCAAATGAGAACTAGGAACTTGTATGTAAATATACATATATAATAAAATATAAAAAATACAATATAAATACATAAAATTAAATTTAAAAAAATCTGGGTGTTTTTCTGGGGTAAGAAATGGACTTTACAATTTAAACACATGGGGAGCCTGTCCCTCCTAGCACTGCAGCCACGGAGACATCTCCATTCAGCCTCTGCCTGAAGGATTGCTTGGTTTTGGTAGGCCTTAAAGTCTGAATTGTAAAGTTCATTTCTTACCCCAGAAAAACACCACGTTAACCCATCCCTTGCAGGAACATCCTGTCTGGAGAGCAAAAGGGATGCATGGGTTATGCTCCCTCATTCAGCAAGGAGAAAGGGGCAAGAAAAGATGCAGGATGGGCATCACAAGAGTGCAAAGAGAGGTAATGGAGAGGGGAAGAGGTTTGCCCTCCCAAGCTGCTGTGACATTTGGCTGCGCCGGGCAGTAATGCTCAGCTTGCGCCACCTTGCAGCCTTTGGAAACTGGGGGAAAAGGCAGATGCAGCAGCTGCCCTCCTGCTTTGGGGCTGGCAGCCTTCAGGACAGGGCTTGCCAAAAGGCCTCACAGGTGCCAGGCAGCTGTCATGCTCCTTTAGGCTGCAAAACTCCCAGCTGTCCTCCAGGAACGCAGCAAGGGCAGCATTTCTACGGTGGCTGCTGCCCATGCCCAGGAGATGGCTCTATGCAGCTCTGTGGGCACTGCCCATCCCAGTGCCATCCCTGGGGGGCTGACCTCGCATAGCTACCATGGAGCTCAATGTTTCTGCACAGCCTTCAGCACGAGGTTGCTTAGAAATACCCAATATCTTCAAGTTTCTCCCTGCTGCAAGCCCACATGTTGCAATCAAAATTTTCCTTGAGCCCTTTCCAGCACCTGTTTGCAAAACTCCTTTCCACGGGAGTTTCCTGTAAGCGTTGCCCTCAGCAGAGCATGGCTGGCAGCTGCCCAGGGAATGGAGGCAATGAACGAGCCGTGGGGCACAGGAGCTGGGTGAGCTGGTTGGTATGAATAAACTACACGTGATTCACACCATCCTGAGTGACCTGGATGCAAAACAAGCAAAGTTTGAGCAAAAGGGAATTCTCAGGAGAGAGAACAACTTGGCAGCACTTTACCAGCTGGAACACAACTGAGCTGGTTCAGGTTGCTGAATGAAAGCAGCACGTTTAAGCAGTATGTGACCTGAACGAGTGCATTACAGAGAGAAGTGCAGCTCAGGGCTTTCCTCCCCAGAAAATGCCAGCTTTAAAGTTCTCCCACTGTCACACACAGAGGTGGAAGTAAGAACTTTCAGAAATTTTCCATTAGAAGCAGAGGCAGCAAGCAAGGTTTGGGGATTTGTGACAGGGACTCAGACACAGCGCTCTGATGTTGTGGGAAATGCCGAGACCTCTGGGATTTTTGAGTGGATTTTTGGTTCCCTTTTTCAGCCAGCATTTCCCCTTCCAGATTTGCATTCCACCAGAATCGGCTTCTTGCCCTGCACAGTTCTGGTTTGGATGATCCCATGCTCTTATGAAGCAAAGGAAGTCCTCTGGCAGCAGCACTGAGTGCTGACCCCGTGTCCCTCCAGGGGCACGCAGGCAGTGGGCGGCCATGAGAGCAGCAGAGCCATCATGGGGCTGCTGCCCCTTTAAGCAGATCCATTTCCCCTTTCTCAATACACTTTTCAGAAAATGTTTTTTGGCTACCTTCACAGCCCAGCATCAGAATAAGAAATGAAACAGCTGGGCAAACTTCCCAAGGTCTGGCTCGCATTGTCCCCACGGCAAAACTGAAGTCCCAGAGTTGTTTGGGTTGCTCCAAAATCAACGTCTCCTATTTTTTTCAATGGAAACTACAACAGATACAAAGAACACAATAACACTGTTTGATAGAGCAAATTCTCAGCTACAAAAATAAAATCTATCTTTCAACATAGTAGCCACCATTAGCTATGAGCATGAGCCTGTATGCTGCGCTTGTAATAACCGGTACCAGTGGACACCGGAGTCCAGAGTGGTCCAGACATGCAGGCAGCAGTGTGGGCCTGCAGCACTTCCCATGTGTGCTCATCTCAGCCAGACACCCCAGGCAAGGGCTCGGGACAGTAGCAGGCATGCAGAGGAGCTCAGGCAGAGATGCCGTGGAGTGGCTGGGCTGATCGGTGTCCACAAGTGAGCTCCTGTTCCTGAAAATATAAATATTTACATAAATGTTTTTCAGAAAGATGGAGAAGCAAGTGTCTGAGAAAAAGATAAAGCCCTATAAACAAAAGCTGTCTGATGTAATCCTCCAAGCATCTCCTCCACTGAGCAATGTGGATGTGACATCACTGCAGAGCTGGATAAGAGCCAGCCACTTGAGTTATTCTCACCCCAAAACAAAGGCGAGCAGACCCGAGGCCTGTGGAAGCAGCTCGTTCCCAAGCTGCCATGCCCTTGTGACCTTCCTCACTCTGTTACATCCATTTCCAACAACAGGTTTTTTTCCCCTTGCCTTTAAAGAATGCGATGGATTCCCCTCCATCCGCGTTGCAGATGTGGCGAGGAAATGCTGCAGATCTGCAGGGCAACTCCTGCTGCAATCCTGGGGCAGAACTAAGGGGGCTCTGGGAGCAGCCCCACAGCTAAATCAATACATCCTTATTCTGGTTGAATACGGTAAGGGATGATCTGTCTTTCCCCCTATCATTCTGTGTGTAGTCTCAGTGTTGTCTGAGCCTGAAATTCTCTTTCCAGAATTGGATGGAGGCTCTTGCCTAGTGAAAGAACAAAGATTAAGTGCTTACTGTGTAGAAATACCATTTCCATTTTCCTCTGATCCCCTAACACTCAGAATGATAGTTCATGAATTATTGACTTCTTTGGGGTTTATATAGATGGAAAAAGCTCAGCAAGAGTGATGGTGACTAGAGCTGTATACCCCAGTAAACACATGGAAGAGGTGAATGGGAATACCTCTGCTGAGATAGAATTTTTCTATTACTCTAGGTAGAACGTGTATTTCATTTTTTTAACCTCTAATGTATCACTTGTACTTCTAGGGCTCCTTGCTCTACAAACACACTTCTGATTCCAAAGGCACGGCATAGAGGTAGTCTTAGTCCCCACAAACCAGGTCTGGTTCCAGACAGCACATGAAGGGGACTCTGTATCAGGGCATGTAGAGATAGGGAAGCGGGGAATGGTTTTAAACTAAAAAAGGGGTGATTTAGGTTAAATGTTAGAAGGAAAATCAAAAGGGCAGTGAGGTCCTGGCACAGGTTGCTCAGAGAAGCTGTGAATGTCCCATTCCTGGAGGTGCTCAAGGCCAGGCTGGATGGGACTCTGGGCAGCCCAGTCTGGTAGGGGACAACCAGCCCACGGCAGGGGGTGGGGCTGGGGAAGGCTGTAAGTTCCCTTCCCACCTGTAAGGCGATGACAGAGCCTTTATTTGAGGTAGAGGCGCTATGGAACAAGATACCAAAGAAAGGGGAATTAACTCACCCCTCCCGGCAACCGTTTGGGCTCAGGA
>JANHGO010007515.1:0-62682 GCA_024606505.1 Aquila spilogaster | reverse complement strand
TCCTCTGCATGGCACGTTGCAGCAGAAGCAAATCGAAGGCTGGGTCATCTCCTTGGAAAACACTGGAGAAAATGACAAGGGTGGGCGAGCGGACGCGCGGCAAATTCGAACGAGAGCGCGGGCCGGGCGCGAGCGCGGCGGCGGAAGGGGCGACGGTTATTTCCGTTGCGTCCGTTAGCGGCCGGCGCGAGCGCCTCCACTCGGCTCCATGGCGACTCCCCCCAAGCGCGGGCGGCTGGGCGGCAGGGTGAAGAAGATCGCCGTCGAGGGCAACATCGGTGAGTCGGGGCTGGGGGGCGCGGCGAAGTGAGGCGAGGCGGCGGCGGCCTCCGGAGCGGCTCCTCCCGCAGACACGGCGCCGTTCGCGCGGCCGGCGGCCCGGATTTACTTGGGGAGGTTTCCGGTCAGGCTGAGAGATGCGGGTGGGCCGCATCGCGCGAGCAGGGCGAGAAGTAACGCGGGGAACATAACGTGACCGCCATAAGGGTTAAAAGTGGGGCTGGGGAGGCTGAGGGGTTGTTCGCTGGTGTGTGCCGGCCATTGGCAGCCGAGACGTCGGCCTCCCTGCTCTGAGCGTCTCTGCTCAGAGTCCCCGGAGCGTTTTTTCAGCGGGTGGGGGGCTAACCATGTCCGTGCTGCATCTTCACTTCGGAAAGCTATCGCTTCTGCTTTCTTTCTTTCTTCTTTTTTTTTTTTTTTCTGGCCTAAAATACTGAGCACAGCATCCCTTTGCCTGGGGACAGACCTCCGGGGAAATGGGGTCTCCTAGATCACCACGAGGCCTCGTGAGGATGGGGTTTAGTGGGGAAATATTGGTGGCAGATGGGCGATTGGACTGGGTGGTCTTGGAGGCCTTTCCCAACCTTCGTGGTTCTGTGATTCTGTGGCCATAGAATCGCAGCTGAGTTTGGAAGGGACCTTAAAGCCCACCCGGTTTCAACCCCCTGCTGTGAATCAGGTTCACTTGTGCCCCATCCAGCCTGGCCTGGAGCCCCTCCAGGGACGGGGCACCCACATCCTCTCTGGGCAGCTGTGTAGTGCCCAGTCCTCACTGCCCTCTGTAACGAATTTCCTCCACATATCTAATTTAAACGCCCTCTTTTAGTTTAAAGCCGTTCCTCTGTGTCCTATTGCTGGCTTCCCATATAAATTTTTTTTTTCCCTCCTTGTAAGCTCCCTGGGTAATTAATACAGCAGTCATTACTGATTTGATACAGCTCCTAAAAGGATTTAAAAAAAAAAAAGGAAAAAGAGGAGAAAAGTTTCAATTCCTTTCTGATTTGTGACGGTCTCTGAATCACGTTTGTTATGAAGTCAAACGTACGTGTGTGGGTGTGGGACACTCATTTATGGTACCTGAAAGCAGTCGTCTAGTTGCTAAAGGATCACATCAATTTTCCTGACGTTATTCTTCCGGAATGCTTTTTTCTACAGCTGCTGGGAAGTCAACATTTGTGAATATTCTCAAACAAGCTGATGAGGGATGGGAAGTTGTTCCTGAGCCTGTAGCTAGATGGTGCAATGTTCAACAGAACTCTGAAGAGGATTGTGAGGTATGGAAAGAGAAAGTGAGGTGAAACTTTCTTAAAAGCCAGTTTAATGCTCTTCTACTATCAAACATAGTGGCCTTCCGAAACAACAGGCATTTTAGAAAGTATGTGTACTAACATCTTTCTTGCAGATTATTGTTGTATCATTTAGGTTATCTTTGTAGTTCTTGGTGCTGATGTAGGTGAGTTAGGGTTGTGATCCTCAGTTGTTTTTTTGTCAGACCTTCTACTTCACCTGGTATGTTATGGGATAAATGGCATTCAGCATTAGGTGATAAAAACCTGTTATCTTTTACATGCAAAAGCAAGGGATATAAAAAAATTATGTAGGAGTTACCTTTAGCATCTGTGAGCAAACCAGGTGAGAGCAAGTAGTGTTTTTGAGAGCAAGTATTTTTTGAGGTATCCTCAAAAACATCTAGGAAATAATGTTTTCTTTTTTTTCTTTCATCAAGAAGTGGAATATATTTTGATGTATTAAATGTAACCTTTTAGTGGAGGCCTGTTATTTCATACTTCCTCATAGCTATATTCTTTTAAACATTTTCTTTTGTTTGTTCTTGTTCCTGACAGTAAAGCAAATCCAAAACCAAAACTTTTATTTAAGAACTAAACCGGAAAGCTGGTTTAATAGATTTGATTCTCAGATACGTTAGATTTTCTTTATTGACCTCAGCCAGCAGCTAAGAGCCTGCACCAACCAGTAGCACACTCTATTAGGGGAGCAGAGTGAATAGGAGGAACCAAAGCAAGAGAACTCATGGGTCAAAATAAAGACATTCTAATAAGTAAAAGAACAAAAAAGACAAGCGATGCAAAGGCAGTTGTTAACCTCCTCCCAGAAGCAAACCAGTGCCCAGGCAGCCTCTGAGCAACAGCAGCCTTGCCATCTCCTCCTTCTGGTGTCTGGGGGGAATTGCTGAGCATGATGGCTTACAGTGTGGGATGGCCCTTTGGGTCAGTCGTCCCGCTGTGTCCCAGCCTACCTGCTGTGATCAGGGTGGGAAAAAGAAAGCCTTGATGTTGTGGAAGCACTGTTCAGTGATAGTCAGAGCACTAGTCTGTTGTTAGAAGTGTTTTGCATTTGCATGTGTTTTAGCCACAAATGCAAAACACATCACAGTGTGGGTTATTAAGAAAGTTACCTCCATCATAGCCAGATCAACCATGCTTATGTAAAATTTCAAACCCTTCATCATAACCCCTGAAGCTGCACCTAAATATCGATCTTTTCTGCATTTGCTTTGGATGGTTTAAAGAAACATCACATTATATACACGACTCCTAAGATTAGTCAGGAAATACTTCAACAAAAAGAAAAATTCTAAAGACTGTGTGTTAAGCTGCTTGTGCATATGCCTGTGGATAGCTTTTGGTTTTGTGTGTTGTCAATAGCTTGTAATGTTCTCCTCACTATCTAATTCATACAGTAGCAGCAGCTGCTGTAGAATAACAGTGCTGAACACCAGTTACGCTTCTAATAAGACAAATATTGTGTGGTAGGAACTGTAGGCTTTTTTTGTGCTTGTCGTTTTTTTTTTTTTTCTTGTTTTTCCTTCCCTTCTGTGAAAATAATCATCAGCGTTTAGGATCTTGGTTGTTGCTTTTTCATATGGTTTCATATCTTCACTTCTCCATCTTTATTGAAGTTTGTTGTCCTTCCATTGTCCCCCAAAAAACCCCAAGCTGACAAGTTCATCTTTGCAATGCTTTTGTAAGGAAGAGGTGTGTTTTATTGCTTTTGTCGTTGTTAGTTCTTAAGAAAGCTACATTGTGACTCAAAATACAGATGACTTAGTTCTGCACTTTTAAATATGTATTTTCCAAGGACATTGAAATCTTTTCCAGAGCATAGTTCTTTAACTTCTTACTGGTAAAACTGATACGTAAGGGCCTCATGACTTGCGAAAGGATGCAGTAGCTGCAGCTACTCTGGTTGGTTAGAGTGTGGGGGCATATCTTGGGTAGCAAAACCAGACCGTTGTCCTGAGCAGACTTCATCCCCATGAAGGCAGGTCTTCAAAGCAGTTCTTGGGCAGTTCAGGTAGTGGGATAGCCTAGGGGCTGCACTGCAAGGCACTGAATGTAGATAGCTCCTTTTGGAGGCTTAGAAAGTTTTAGTGCAGTGGGTACTGATTGTGTGTCACCTGGCGTCAGTGTCAGAGTGTGATGCGGGGCACATTTAATATACTAGTGTAGATTCAGTCACAGGAAATTAGAGAGGATGATAAAGCCTCTTAAATTTACCTGCTATCTCTTAAGGTTTGACCTCTAACACCACGTGCAAATATTGAGATATTTTCAAACATCTAGAGACAATGTAGCAAAAAAAATCGGTTGGAAGCAATTGTCTTTGATAGGCTATGTTTTTTAGTGAAGTTGAAGTACGCAGCTTTTGATTTCGATGACTCTGAGTGGCTGCTGCAGGGTGTTTGAGCAGCATTCTGTGGGCTTTGCCCTGGAGTCTGTTCTGAACCTCCCAGGTAAGATGAGAACATCTTAAAATACTGCATCAGCAGCTGTTATCGTAATTGTGTAATTACTGAATTGTAATATGTGGGAAAACAAAAGTGGCTTAGCTTCAAAATTATACTTGTCGGTGTGAAAGGAATGTGGATTTTTTCACAGCGTCATTGACTTTTGTACTGATATGTTGTTCTTTTTAATAAAGTTTTTAAATAGTGATCAAAGTGTTGGTGAGCTTTCTGTTGTGTTTTTTTTTTTCTTGTTCTTGAGCATGGTAACACTATAGCTTTCAGAGTGTTCAGTTGGATGCAGTAGGAGAGGTAACGTTACTGCTACTTGTGCCTTGGATACAAACAGGGTTGAGAGGTAAGTAATGCAATTATAAACCTGAAATAAAGGATGAATGGATGGAGTTAGAGGTAGTAGAACAATTCTGTTTTAGCTTAATATTGTACCTTCCCAACTTTGAAAGGGTCAATATATTTGTTTAAAAACAGGAACTGACTACATCACAGAAGAGTGGTGGAAACGTGCTTCAGATGATGTATGAGAAACCAGAGAGGTGGTCTTTCACTTTCCAGATGTATGCGTGCCTCAGCAGGATTCGGGCTCAGCTCAAATCCATTGATAGCAAACTCAGAGAGGCAGAGAATCCTGTAGTGTTCTTTGAGCGATCTGTCTACAGTGACAGGTATGTTGGAGTTCAGGTCCTTGAAGTGAAGAGCAAAATCCTCCTAAGTAAGACATAGAAATAAATACAAAGTAGAGCTTTTGTCATTGTTTTCATCTTAATTTTGATGCAGGTGAATCACAGGAATATCAATACATAGCATGTTAGCATTCTCTCATTTGTTTTGGCAGGGAATTAATTTTACTAATATGAGGATTTATAACTTTGTTATATAACCTTGTTTAACTGTTTCTTATTATTTCTGGATAGGTTTTTTATGGTTTCTACATGCATGTTTCATTTTAAAGAAAAAAAGAGTAGGCATCAAGAAGAGCCAAGAGCAATTCCTTTGTCTTTTTGCTTGCTCTTGTTTTCATTTATGCTTCATGAAAGAGGTCTAGCTGTCTCATATTCCTGTACCTTTCGGTTTCTTGTTTCAGAAGGCTAGATTCGATCACTGAACATTATCACATAATCCGTAAGGGTTTACTTTGTTCTGATTTATTTTAAATAAATTACCGCAGTGTTTTAGTGGCTTGTAAATTATTCCCGAACAGATACTGAGCTGCGAATGTTACTTCTCTTTATGGGCACTGCTGTAGGCAACTACAAGGGACAGAGTTGCAGGACGAGGAAAGCAGCTGTTTATTTCCAGTCCAATTGTTCATAAAAGTGAGAAAGTTACAGTGTTCAGCTTAACTAATTACTGCCCTGTACATCAGGCAGAGTGATAACTGTATTCAAGCTTAGTTCTGTTTACAGAAATCTTTTGTCTTCACAGATATATCTTTGCAGCTAATTTATATGAATCTGATTGTATGAATGAAACTGAGTGGACTATTTATCAAGACTGGCATGACTGGATGAATAAACAGTTTGGTCAAAGCCTAGCGCTGGATGGGATTATTTATCTCAGAGCCACTCCTGAGGTAAGGAATAAAAGTTTATGGCCACAAAGAGAATGAGAGTACACATTCTATTCCTTGCCAGAAAAAAATGTGGTCTTTGCATATGGTCCCACAGTATATATATTTTTTTCCTTTCTGAAAAGTGCAGGTTTTAACTATGATTCTAGGACTTCCTTAAGCAACTGAAGAATAATATACTTGTAAGCAATTCTGGTAAGGTCACAGTTCTGTGTTATTGAATCTCACTGTATCTTTTTTTAAGGGATTGCTTTTGGTGTCTAAGACAAGGAAACAGTTGAGAAGTTCACCTTGAAATTTTGTTTTTTCAAAATCCTGAGCCTACCCTTAAATTTCACTGTAAGAATCCTAATGATGAGAGTTGAGGTCAAATTGTAGCAGTCTCCTGGAAACTATAATACTTAAATTATTTCTAATACAGTCTGAAAATACTTAGAATGTTCTTAGAAGGCCTTGTATTTGTAAGTAAAATGTGATGGTAATGGTTTTATAATTATGAAAGTAGGATGTTTATGTGATGGACAAACCAGAAAGTACTGTTGCTAATAAAAGAGGTGAAAAGTACAAAATTAGCTCTAGGAACTTCACTATGGTAGAATAATTAGTAGTCAGCGTCCCAGCAGATGTGGGGTGTTTGTGAAGCCCTTTGAACGGGAGTAATGGAGCTGAGCTAGATGAGTGCATTTGCTTGATGCGCTGCTTCAGTGAAATGCTCTGGTGTTTGGGTGTTTAATGTACTTTGAAATAAGGTAACATAATAAGTACAGTTCTTGAATATGAAACTTGCACAAGAGGAGGAAAAAAAAAAGTTGAAAAAAACTCTAATTGCAGTAACTAACTAACTAACTTATAAGCCACTTGCATGCTTCTTTTCTTCCAGTTTTTAACTTTTGCTATTCTGGTAAACAGCTGTAACATGCTAGAGTTTCTGTGAAGGCTTTTTTCCTAGTCCTTACTGTTGAGGGCTTATTTTTTTTTTTCCCCTTTATTTCAGTAACGTGCGTTTACATTTCAGAAGAGTTTTAAAGAATGTTGATTGTCTTGTTATGGAGGCTTTGGATGTGCTCAGGACTGAAACACAGTGTTACATTCAAAAGTTCTTTAGAGAGACAGAAATACATAATGAGACTTTGAAGTGCCATTCCATAATGCCACATATTTTTTTCCTGTTCTTTTTCCATGCAATACACTGGTCTCCTCTTTTTAAAAGCTTGTTTGAGACATTCCTTATAGCGGAGAAATAATGCAAAACATCTCATAGAACCATTAGAGTTGGAAAGGCCACTAAGATCATCTAATCCAGTCATCAACCCATCACTACCATACCACTAAATCACATAACTCAGTGCAACATCTACCCTTTTCTTGAAAACCGCTGGGGACAGTCATTCTTCTTGGGTCCTTCTTTTGTTTTGAATGTAGTCAGTGGGCTAGCTCAATCTGCTGAGCATGGAGCAATGTTTTTGTGCTCCTAAGGTAAGTAGCAAGTTGGATATTCATTTTCAGTACATTTAGCACCATAGGAAGGTTTGGCAGAAGAAAAACAAACAAAAAACCTAGACTAGCAAACTAGACTTTCTCTGCATGTCTACAAAAACAGCCAATCTTTTTTTCTTTTTAATTTTGCATTTAGAAATGCTTAAATAGGATTTACTTGCGTGGAAGAGATGAAGAGCAAGAAATTCCTATTGAATATCTGGAGAAGCTTCACTACAAACATGAAAGCTGGCTTCAGCATAAGACACTGAGGTAGGATTTGTTTAACAATTACTTTGGGATGAACAAGTTGTTTTAAGGATGCTCCATAATGCTTTTTCTACTGGAGAAACTTCAGCTCGTCCTTAGATGCAGAAAGTTAAACCCCAGGAGTATTTCTATCTATACTTCCTTAGTGGTATTGTTTTTATGACATGTTGTTTATTGCTAGCACATGTAATATGCCTTCAGTTCTTTTCACATAGAGCTCTAAATAGCTGATGATTCAGCTGAATTCATTCTAATATCTGATTTAATTGGTCTAGAGGTGCTGGGGAAACAGCCTGTTTAGAGATCAGTAATGTATCCTGGGAGCTACACTGTAAATTTATCTTCTTCATATTCAGAATTTATAGTAATTCAAATGTGCAGTTCTTTTTCATGGATCGTTAGCAATAAGAACTGGCAGAGTTGCAAAATGCAAACTTTTTTTTCAGTGAATAATGTTTTCTGTGTTTCTGTTCCAATACAGAACAGATTTTGAATATCTACAAGAAATACCTATTTTAACATTAGATGTTAATGAAGACTTCAAAGGCAAAAAGGACAGATATGATCACATGACTGAAAAGGTAAAGTCTGATTAAACAGAATATACTGATTATTTACGTTAATTGCAAACCTATCAAAATGAATTCAGTATAGTTATTGTGTCACAAGGTGTGTGTTGTTCTTTAAAGTCACACTGGTCTTCAAACTTACGTTGGAAACTATATGGAGAAACACAGGTTTTCCATTTGAAACTAAAGAAGAAATAATCCAGGCTTATTTGAGAAAACTTTATCAGATGTCTACTTTAGATAACTCCCAACTATATAACGAAACCATTACTTGCCATGTCCTGCTTATAACATTGTGCAGGTATCCTAAGAAATGTCATGGAAGTGGGAGGATGTGAAGAGAGAGTAGCTGCTGAGAGAAGGCCACAGGTCTAAGTCAGATGTTTAGGGTAAAGTCTACTCTGTGTTTTGTGTGAAAATGTCTAACTTGGAGTGCTAGTCAGTGTAAGAATTTTGGTTCTAGGTAAGAGTGTAAGACTGCTGTACAAAGCTATTAAAGCAGAAAATGGAAGGGTAAATTTACTGAACCTACAACCAGGTTTTGATGCCAAGCAGTGAGTCACTGGAAAAATATTTTAGGTTTTGTAGATTTTTCTAGCTAAACAAAGCAAGTATGGGACATCCTTCTGTCTCCTCTTAAGTCTTGTAATAACGGGGCTACACAGCTAACGCACAGAGAGGATCCTTTGTTCTAAGAATAATATATTTCACTGTAAAATCATCATTCTAAAATATTTAAATCTCAGAGCTGTGTTTAATTCAGATAATGAACAATCTTGTATCTTACTGCATTACTGCTTAGTTCTGATCTTGTCTGTTAAATTGGCAAATCATGGAAGTTTTTCCTTTCATCTGTACTTGCTAGTGGTATTCAAAATCCTCTCAAAAACAGTGATCTTGAAAATTCAGGGAGCAGTTTTCAAATATGACTTCTTAATTTATTTGGGAAGTAATGTAGAGTCTAAGTCAGAATTACTTTTTAATTTTATTTGATTGCATGGAAAAAAAAATGCTGTCTACTCAGTATGAAAGGAATTCAAATTGAGATTTCTGTTTGCCTTAAGAAGTTCTGATCCTTAGTTAAAAAAGGTGTAATACAAAATGCATTTTAAAACAAGGCCACGCCATCAAGTGTTCACATTTCAGCAGCTCAAGTGTCCAGTAGTTGAATCACTATGAGATTCAACTGAGGACAACTTGATGTATTTGAGTAGTTGCAGTGAGTTTACAGTCCTTAGCAATGGTAGATGCACATTTTTCCATTCTTTGACCATAAATTGTTTACCTCATGAGACAAGCAGCTTTGTCCTTCAATCTCAGTTTATCTAGTGTGAAGTAGAACCATTCACCTGTTTAAAACAAGGCTTCATTTGCTCTTTTAAAACTTGTTAATTGGCGGAATAACTGATCATTCCGGAGTTGATATTCTTACCATCTGCACCAAGAACTAAGGCCAGGCTCAGGCACCTAAGTACGGATTTCAGAGAAGTTCAGTCCTGTGAGGCTGTTCGGTTATTTTTTGTGTTTCCCAGGCTTTATCCCACAACTGCTACATTCTTCATGAGGCTGGGTGCTTTGGCCTCTAATGTGTGCTTACAGGTTTTGGGTCCTCACCAGAAGTTTTGTGTTGCCTGCTCTTCTCTGTTGTGATGTTCACTTTCAAAGACCAGTCCTGAAGCAGAGCCTACTGTGCAAACTATTTTGATAAGGTTTGTCATGCAGTGTTACTGCTGCTACTTTCTAAGATAGAGGATGGCTATCTCATGATAGCCTTCTAGTTAGAGTACTGGGACAGTTATATGTTCTGGATTTGACCTCTTTTTCTACCTCCTTTAGACCTGAAGGAGGAAAAAAAAATCATCACAACTGTAGAATGTGATCCAAGATCTGTTTCCATTTCACATCAGGAATTTGGACGAAATATTAGGACAAAACATTTACAGATGTGTTCCAAGTAGGAACACTTCTGCCAATAGAATCATGCCATGTTTCTCTAGTTAACTGTTGATTCCTTTCTATGCAGTAGTCTTATTTAAGCAGACTTAAATAAGCAGCAGACTGGGGGGAGGAAATGCTTTTAGTTCTGGCTGTATCACAGTGTAGTTGCTAGCATGTTTTGGAATCTCTTGAGAGATGGAAGTTTCCCTAACACTTGGTTTCTTGGGTCCTGTAACGCCTCAGTTATTACATAAATCTTTTAAAAGGGTTGTCTGGATCACACTGCCACCTCTTATATTTGTACTTTACTACCAGGGAGAGGAATTGGCAGTTGCACAACAAAAAAGGCACGCCTACCAGTGATAGGAGCGCTCTCAGTACATTATCTTCCTGCAGTCTTCAGTAGCAACCTGAATTTAAGATGTTGTCTAAACGAAACTTATAGGCATGATGCTAGCCTGCTGCTTGGCACTCTGCCTGCTTTGGATAGGGTTCCAATGCAATTGTATGGATTATTTGAGGTGCGGTAGTGGATCTCGGTGTTCTGAGTGGAATCCATAAACCTTGGAGTCATGGTTCTGTATACAGTCTTGTGGGCCAGAACTTCAGTATTAATTTTTAGGTAACTTGCCATTTGATCTGTTCTTCATACGCAGGACAGTGAGTTTAACATTAGCAGGAATATTTATGGTATTGTTCTACAGCATCAGCTCTTTTTGAAGGACTGTTTTTGCCAGGTACTGTTTTATTGTTTATTTGCCAACCTTAAATTTTGAGGAATGTATTGACTGGAGGCACTCGGCTCTTCATTAAGAACAGTGTTGTGATAGTGGGTGTGACTTGGTGTTTTTGAAATGACGCAGTTTTTGAACTGGTCATTATCTTCTTTGTGGTTAGATTAGACCAGCATTTAAGGTAATTCATTTGTGAGGGAGGGTTGTAGTTCAGAAGCACAGGAAGAATGAGTGTCATTCCAATGCGTCGCTCTCCACACCTGCTAAATTACAGACATGGTGGCCGAAAGAGTTTGTAATGGATAGGAAATGTCATGGACAACACTAGGTTTATTTTTCTCAGCTTCTGCTTCTGTGTTCTGTAGCACAGCATAAAGCAATGGAGAGGTAAATGTGGTTGCTGTGTATTTGTGTTGATAAATTCTTTTGTGTTTGACAGTATGTTTCTTTTTGCAGGTGAAGGAATTTTTGAGCACATTATAATCCTCTTTGAAGCACAGACGGGGCCAAACTGTTCCAAACATCTGTGTGATCAAAGTCTGAAGTACAACTTCTGCTTTTGTAGAATGCCTCTGGAGAGGCAGGATTCAACTCTTTTGATTTAGTTGAGAGGAACAAACAAACTTTGTGGATAGAGAAATTATTAAATAAATCAGTAGATCTATTCAATATTATACAAAGTAGTACGGACAGATTGTGAAGATATTAGAGTCCTGAGAGTTCCTGAATATTCTGCCTGTTTATTGAGACCAATAAGTTCTTCTGGAGTATTTTACTGTATTTTTTTAATTTATTTTGTGCCCAATGGCTATTTAATTTTCAATAATACAGCAGTTTTTTTGATATCTTGTGAAGTATTTTAGTGGAGTTGACTTGTTTCTGATGTCTTATTTTCTGAGGAAGAAAACATAAAAAAAACCCAAACCATTGCTGGTGAGGGAATTTTAATATAACCAGGAGTTTTATATTACAAGGTATATAAAAAGTCATCTGACAGTTTTGGTAGGTGAAGTTGTTTGCAGAATACACTGAACTGAAACAAATCCAAATGTCTGGAATACTGTAGATATGAAATTTAGTTTTTAATCTCTGTTTTCGTTGTGCACTGCAAGATAGGATATTAAGAGGCTTTCAATTCGCTAGCATGTGTTTTTTTGTTGTTTTTTTTTTTCCAACTCTTCATAATACAGAGCTGGTTTTCGTTGTTGGTAAACCCTCTTTTCCTGTAGAGGAGTGTGGTTCTCATACTGCAAATGGAAGAAGAAAATCTTGTGGATGATGATCATCTCTAAAAGAAGTGTTTCTGAGTGTTTACGTAACGAAGTTTTGAATGTCACTGGCTTCCTGCTTCTGTTATAGCTTCTGCATTTGTTTGCTGAGCTTTCTGGCTGTTTGTATATAATACTGCAATTTTTGGAGTAGGCTGTCCTTAACCATCATCTGGTAGTAAGAAGGGGAGGACTCTGTGGAGCAGCTGTTCTAGTGCAATTTGTTTCATTAACTGAGTCATTTTTGTTTCAGGTGCAGAAAATATAGACTATACAGGGTGCAAATCTTTAGTGTCATATGTGCTATTTTCTGCAGCTTTAGACACTTCTGAGTGATTGCATAGTTGGCTTTTGAATGCAAAACTTTCATTGTATGTAAAGCATTTTATTGTCTATTGCGGTGCCTGTGTAACTTGCTTATTTGTGAGGAGATTTCTTCATGTGTCATTGGAATTGTGCTAGCGTTCTCCAACTGTTGATTGAAAAATAAAAATGGTTGGAAAGACTTTTTTGATGTTCAATATTGTTAGCTCCCTTGTCTCATAAGACAAATGGTGTAGATTGTCGGTTTGTAATACTATGCCATGGATTAATTCAAGATGATACACGCTTGGAGTGTTTGGAGTACAAGTTAACTAATATTTCTGTTGCACTGTGACTAGCTTCAGGTTTTTTCTGATATTGGAATTAATGCTAATGGGATAGAGGTACAGGATTATATAGAATGTATCATATGTATTTCCTGATTGGTGGGAGTGTTTTGTGTAATATGTTCCTGATAGCAGCCTATAGCAATAGTATGGTAGAAGTACTGTTTGGGACTTCCAGATTGCCTGCTAAAGAAGAAGGATTATTGAAGAGAGGTGGATGAAGACTCAGTTCAGATTTACTCGAAACAGAGCGTTTTAAAGCATGACGGCAGTCTGAATAGTAACAATTTATTTTGACTTACAGTGCAATTATTCCTACTGTTTCAGCTGTCAGAATATTGGATTTAATTACAGGAATTGGAATGACAGTGCTCATTTAAGGGAGCAAACAAGTCTGAATTCTTATAAAGACTTCTTTTCAAATCCATCAGAGTGCACACACGCTCTGTGGCAGATTATCTGCATCCCGTTCCAGAAAACTTTATGTAATCTCTCGCTGCCAAGTTTGAGTTTGAAGGAGCAAAGTCATGACCAATTACTAGAATGTTTTTAATTACTGTGAACAAAATTTAAAGAAACAAACAAAACCCAGCAGCATTGAAGTGGATCGAAGTGTGAGAAGCTGCAGTTATTTGTATGTAGGACAGATGCAGCATAAACAAAAGTGGTAATGTGCATACTCTGTTCTGTCTGTGCCTTGGCTTAAACCTCAGAGCTCTAACAGTAACTCAGATTTTTGAATTAGTCAGGATTCTTTTCTTTCCTTAAATCTGCTATAAGCCAACCACAAAACAGGATTGATGTGTTGGTTTTTTTTTGCCTGTTAGAGATAAGGAAGGCTATTGAACTGATATCTGCTGTTCGGCAATGGTGTTTTGTCAATGTTTTAAGTACTTCCCACTTCCTCTTCCCCTGGGTAAGAGATACTTTGATGAAACTGGCTAGAAGTGCCTGCTTCTTACCAAGTGTCCTCATGATTAGGAAACAAAATTGGTATGTAGGTTTTATGTTTTTTTCCAGTTAAGATACAGATTCAGATATTGATGGGTGGTGTTACAATTGCTCTGCACATACTTATGACTAATGGACACAGTATTGCCTCGTATTTTCAGTCCTTGCAGTTGCTTTCTGTATGGTGGGGATTCTCTAACTTCTGCTTATAACAGGAGGCAGTTTCTTCTCTTAATATGGGTGCTACTTGTAACAGCAGTCAGTTTTGTAGGTAGAACTTAGTTAACTGACACATTATTGTAAATTATAAATCAGTAGGAATAACTCTACTGATTTTTGTTTACTTAAGCAGAACTCATCATAATGAAAATGTATATAAACTATGTTTTAGTGTAGAGATGATTATGTTCTTTTCCCTGCAATTAAAGACTCAAGAAATCTATTTGTGAAATGAAAATGACACAGAAGATCTTTACTATAAACTATTAAACAGACTGGGGAAGAATGTGTGTTGAAGTTGTGTAATCATAGCTGGGACGGTGGAGTGGAGGGGAGTACATTTGCTATTTCCAGGTTATTTTAGCAAAGATGTGTAGAGAGACTCCAAGGCTGTTTTCCCAGCTCCCTTTTAGAATCTCTGCATGACCTAGAGTAAATCACTCTACGTCAGACTTTTCATTGTTAAAATATTGATATCTCCTTATCTCTTCAGAAGGCTGGGAGGATTAGTTAGTATTGATGTGCTGCTTTGTAGGTCAGAAGTGCTCTATTAAATAATCAAGAATGAATGTCAGCCTATTTTTAGACTTCAGTGGGTTGTTTTGATTCCCTCCTAAAAGGGGCCAGTGGCCCCGATTCATGCATGGCCTGTAGAAGTTGTTTTAAATAATGCTAAAAGCCATCAGTGCAACGTCTCTTGGGTTAAAGTTGGTTCACTAAAAAAACATGGCCGCTGAAAACTGGCACTGTTGGTGCAGAAACTGTTACTACAAATTTAATAATGAAACAAAAACAGCTGTCAAAATCTTTGCTGTAGTCCATGTAGCCAGTGGTAATGATGATGCAATTGTGCAGTTATGCACAGAATTTGCCACAGGAGGTCATTCTATCCTCAGATCTCTCTTGCTGAGCTGGCTGCAGGGGGAGCATTGGTGTTTTAACATTGAACGGCTTTGGAAAAGTTAAAGAGGGAAAAGACCACTTTTTTGCTTTGCCAGAGCAAAAGCATTAAACTGATTAATAAATACTCTACTGAATGAGATAAATCCTGATCTCTGTAGGGAGAGGAATAAAGCAAGCCTCTGTTGGATTAAGTAAAAGTCTCTAAAAGGCTGAGCTAATGGGAAGGGTTTTGAAATGAGAAGGTCTTCCTTGCAGCCACCAGCTGTTCTATTCTGTGAGTGAATATTAGCGCATGGATAACACTAACCCTGGTGTGCCTGAGTAATAACATCTTCTAGTGCTGAACTGTCAGGCCCAGATGCAGGCAGTGAGCAATACAAGTTGGGGAAAATGAAGCCACTGAGAATTCTGCTGAAGCCATACTTAGTACTTAATGTACCAAATACAAGTCTGAAGGTGTCTATGGCTGCTCTGAAATTCTGATTGAAATCAATTAGTAACAAAGAGTGTAGATTGTGTACTGAGCATAAGTGGACAAGTGATTAAATTATGTTACCTTAGGTCAGTATTCTGCTAGCGTGTGCAATCAGTGTAATGCACAGAGGCTAAAATCTAGGCTCTTGGGTGTAGATGGCTTGTTCTTAGGTCAAGGTTTTAGTCCATGAGTATAGGCTGTCTGGCAGCAGCTACTCCAGCTTTTACCATGCTTGTCTGTTAATAACACTGACAGACCATGGAAAAGGCACTTGGTTTCTGAGAGCTATTTACAAAGATGTTCCCTCTGCAGTTCATTCAGAATATTTTCCTAGCTTTTTCTGCAATTTTCCTTCCTTTCCTTTTATGCTTCTCTCTCCAATTTAATTCTCAGTTGTTTTGCTTTGTCTTTTAATAGCTATCAAATACATCATCTTGTAAAAGCTTTAACAAAGCTGTTAAATTTCACTAGTTTGCAGCCTATTTGTGGATGCGGCTTTGCTGCTTTTCCAGTTCTCTGTCTCAGGTATCCTAGTCCTTTCTCTGAGCATTTCTCCTGTTACCACAGCTGACTGCTGAGGCTCCTAGTACTTAGTCATGGCCTCAGCCCTGTCTATGAATATGTGCTGACAGTGTGCCATTTTTTTCCATAATTATCTTCAAATTTTACTCCACTAGTTTCTTCAAAACAATAGCTATTGCTCTCTACTAAGTTCTCACTGCACCTTTGGCTTTGTCCTCTCTGTGGGGCTAGCTGGTGGCCTTTACCCTGACCCTCCGAGCTGAGTACAGTGGCCTCAGGTCATTGACTTGTTTTGTTGCGGCAGGCTGCTGGTCTGCATTGGCTGCCTGTGTCCTGTCTATGCTGCACCTCAGAAGGTGAAGACCTGCTGTAAAAGAGCAAGGCTTACTTTTTAGACATCTGCTCCTGATCTGCTCCAGTGCTTGTTTCATGAGGGTGTATTCAATGGCCCAGGGTAGTTGGGTAGGTATTTCACGTGTGCTTGTCCATGTCAACAGCTGCTTTGCTGTCTCTGCTTTTTTATCATCTGGAGGGAAGACATCAAATCCACTGACTTCCAGCTTGTTTTACCTGGGGTTTCTATTGCAGTGTACTGTGGCCATGGTCTGACAACAGCGTTTTGTTATTCTGAATGATAGGCTTGCTGTCTAAAAGGATGTGGCTCTGTTCTGTGGAATTTGAGCAGTTTTAGGTCTTTGGAGAGTTAACCAAGATTCCTTGAGGCTGGGAAATTTTTCCTTTTCTTGGGCAGTCTATTTTCAGTATGCCTCATGCTATTGCGCATACACTTACAATTGACTTTCCATAGTTAATGAGTACCCCTGCTATGCTTACACATTCAGGTGTGAAGTACGATTATCTCACTGTCTGAGCTCTTACCAGCTGTGATGTATTTACTCTCTGTCCTCCTTGAGCTTAATCACAGCTTAAGCACGAGTCTTGCCTTTTGCCCAGAGAGGATACCTAAGATACTGTGGCATGGTATGTTCTATAAGTTATTTCTAATTCTATCTGCCAAGTCTTAAGGGTTTATCACTTACTTAGGCTTGTGTGATACACCTAGAATCTTGAACATATTTGTAGTTATTTAGCTCATTTAAGTAATGGCTTCTCCTGATATCTTTTAATGACATAATTAGTGTATGCATCCATTGGGGCTGAAAGAATTTGTCTGTGCCAGAGATGAGTCACTAACTCTCTGTCTGAAAGTTTCCCTTTTTTCCTAAGTTGCTCACCCATGATAGACTCAAAGTAATAGTGCATCTTAGTTTTATGTTTTATTGACGGTCTGTGCTTATCCGTTGCTCTCTGATGAGAACATCTCCAGCGTCTAGTTGTACTTTTGGCTTCAAATACAACTGTTAGCATTGCTTCTGGGATTGCCTTTACAATCCAACTGAAATCATATTGGCAGTAGGTCAGAAAGCATTGCTAAAAACGTAGTAATTCTCTGTCAGCTTTCTGTGGAGCACAGACTGAAGGTATCCTGATATGCTGAAGTCCCTCTGCAGAACCTTCCTTTTTGTCGCTTTCTGTCAAGAGTGTTTTCTGTCTCTGCATGTGTTGATCTGACTTGGAGGTTTTTTTGTTTGCTTGTTTTTCTGCTATGCTGATTTCTAGCACTGGATTATAACCTGATTCTCTTTCCTGTATATCACACTGCTACCTTTGGGTAGAATCCTTTGCATTTCATTTACCTAAAATAGCATATACAATGGATGGTGATACTGCTTTTCTCTGTAACTTTACCTCTGGAGCTCCTACAGTTGGAGCCTGTATTTTTAGGGTCAGCTACTAGTTGTTACCATACTGCTCCTTGTCATGGATAGCTGTAGCTGCTTTAGATATTGAAAAGCATTTCTGTAGGGAATCAAACCTGTTCCTACAACATTTCTTGCTGGCTGGAATAATATGTTCATTGAATGATTGTTTTTCATTAGGAAATACTTAAGGTTTTGAAATTGCATTCAGGTACTGGAATTCTCAGTCTCTTTAATGTAAGTACAGATTTCCACTAGTTCTTCTTTTGTGCTTTCCCATTGTGTGCTTGTTGGTTGTTTTGTTTTGTTTTTACTGTTTGTTGTTTTGTGGGGTGAGCTGTCAGTATGTTTTCCTAAAAGTCTTTACAGTCTGTCTTTTAAGGGAGTACTGTGTTGATCAAAAACCCAGGGTAAGTCATCTGTGTATTTCATGTATTTCATGCATTGCTCCATGCAAAGGTGTCTTTTTTCTTTCTTTTTCCCCCTCTACTTTTATTTGTGATAGAAGGCTGTATTTCTTCAATATGATCTCCTGTGGCCAACTCGGTGTATGAGTTGGCAAGTAATATTCTTAGCAGGGTTTTTCTTACCACCCCGCCTTACCGATACATTTTTAGAAGTTAGTTGTTGTGAATCCCACAAATGTGATACCAGCGTATCTAGTGTATCGTATGCTAAGTAACATGAAAGGGCTCCTTATAAAATGCAATTGTCTTTCTTTTATTACTGAAGAACCGCAACTGCAGTTTAGTTTCTTAGGGTTGTGCACACAAATTAAAATACCGTGCTCTAGATTCTCTGCATCAACCCTGCAGCCTTCTTCAAAAACAATGCCAACTGTATGGGACCAGTGCGACCCACAATGTTATTAATATAATGTCCATCCTTGATTTTCAGTGCTGTTTTTTACTCATCATGACTATGTGGGGTTTTTTCGTTTGTGAGCTCTTTATAGAATGAACTTGAATCTGAAATAACAACACAAAATGTTTGTATTCAGAAGTTCTTGTTTCTTGCTGTGGCTCTGTTACTGATAGTATCTGATCTTGGATAGATTCCTTTTCAGAGAATGAGTCATTGGTAGCATCTGTTCTGCTGATAGCAACAAGGGCCTTATGTTTTGTTCTGTATTTTCAACCTTTTAATTGCTACACAAATTGTAGGGGAGCATTGAAGGAGCTAGAGGGAAGTTCTTGGTTGCTCTTTAAAACAAAGTGAGTTGAGATAGATGTTAAGGGGAAGAAGTTTTGTTATGAGCCTTGACATAGTGGATGCACTGATATACCTGAAATGAAGAGTAAGATGTAAACAGATGAGTAGAATGTAGCTTTTAATCTGGGAAGATGTGATGCTAGCAGGAGCCACAATATTTCTGTAAACTATGCTTGATGCTGCAAAAAAATACATATCTGGGAAATGTGAAAGATGGAAATACTTAAATACTAGCATGGAAGTTATCAAACAATATGGAAAACGGGGACTGCACTTAAAAGTTCTGATACGGTTTCTGCAAACTTTTGTCTGTAGAGACAGAAGAGAAATTTAAGAACTCTGGAAAATAAGAAACTGCTTCAAAAAGCAGTATAGTCAGTCAGCCGTAGTAGCAGGGGTTCAGATAATGACAACCAGGTGCTCTATGTCTGTACTCAAGAAGAAGAGTGACTGGGAGATGTTTACTGCTGATATGTGGTTTGATAATCTCTGCCCTTCATGAAAAAGGGGAAGGTGATAAATGTAGGAGTTGACGAGTTACTTTAGATTTAAGAGTTTTGGTGCAGCATGAACGGGGTGGGTAAGCATGTAGCAGGAAGAATGGAGTGAGAGAATGAGTGCAGTCTTTCATCTGCAGTATTGGCTATTACTAAGGATAAATCAGAAAATTAGTCTGGCTCAGGCTGAAGTTAAAAAAGCTAACATGAGAAACAGGCTGGATTTAGAACATTTTGTGATGAATCCGATTTTGTCCTAGCTTGTAAGTCTAGACTATTTCCTTGGAGTTCAGCAAATCCCATATACTCTTTTGGTACAGGTCTAATTATGTTATGCAAGGTATTATGTGCATATATATCCTTCTTTTTAGAAAAAATCTGTAGGCCTACAGAGAGAAGTGTTTTACTGATATCACAGAGACTGTCCTCTCTGCAATAATTTGTCTCAATATTGCTTAAAGTGGCTTCTGTTTGATCCCACAGGTTGGAGAGCCAGACAGATGTTGGAAAGAGAGATAGTCATATGGTATAACTGATTTACTTCTCATTGATACGGCTTTTACAGTTTTGCTCATTTGGCAGCAAATGAGAGGTAAGAATGAGATGCCCCAGACTAAACCTTTGGCTTATACTCAGCCTCATTTTAAAATAGTTTCACAAAAATCAAACCAAGAAGCAGAGACCGTAAATAGAAGTGGAGAAGTTTTCGGTCCTTACAGGAAATAACTGCTCTAATTCAGGGTGAGACTGAAGTATTTGCAGGCTAGTTTTGAAGTACAGTATTGCTAAATGGAAGCCATTAAGATCTCTGTAGCATGTAAAATGCATCTGGATTCTTAGGAAAAAATAGTCACGTGACTTGCACACACTAATTGTGGCTAGTGGGGCTATACTGCCAGCAGTAAAACAAGCAGGGCTTCTGCTTTAACTAGTCTGTATGCTGTGGAAATTCTTTCTGTTGAACAGCAATGTTTCATCAACTTGCTTCTGTTTTGCAAAAGTAATGAGATAATTATATCCAGAGGATCATATTTTCTTGTCCTTCACTGGCCAAAATCAGGGCTCGTAATTTTTTTGAGGCCCACAATGCCTGATAGATTTTAAGTTTGTGGACTAGCTGTTCTTAGCAGTGACTTGCATCGTGTAACTTACAGGTGTAATGGTATGTTCTTACAGAATGAATGTGAGCATCATGACAGAAGGCTCTGTAGCCTTTTGCAGATCCATTAGAAATAGTCCCTTAGAAGTCTGCAGCCTATGAATCTGTGTTACTGTTTAAACACCAACTATGACTAGTTCAGCTTTTTTGAAGGGAAGAGGTGAACTGAGTAGGAAGTGATAGAAATAGTAGTAATTTTTACTGTGCGTGTGTAAAATTTCATCACCCTTAAACTGGATATGGAACAAGTAAGTAGTTCAGGAACGTCTTATTTTAAAACCCTAAAGGAGTTCTAAGAAGTGAAATGCTATGTAAGCTAAATATAGCATGTATATGCTACCTATAGATATTACCAATTAAACTTGCGTCGTATGAGCTTGAAGATTTCGTGTATTTGTAAAGGGAACATGGCATTTTATTACAGTAACAAAGCTGAGCTTGAAAAATAATTTTGAAACCTTTATCAAAGTTTTTTTTGTTTTTTTTTTTAAACCTAAATCAAGGCATTGACTCTTACTGTCACCTGCTAACATGATCGAATGTGGCCAAAAGTAGTAGTATTAGCTCCCATTTAGAGAAGGCTAAATAGAGGCAGTGTATAAATTATTCTCTGGTGTACAAGTCACATGGGAAATGAACATGGGAATCTGCTTTGGACTTGGGCTTTTGCTGTGGACTGTGCTTTGTCCCTCACTGAACCAAGCAAAGTGTGGGATAAAATACAACACTTCAAGTAGCATGCTGAGTGAACGAGTCCAGCAGAGACTAGACCAAGCAGGCTGATAGATGTTAGAAGGAAACTGATTTGTGGAATTTTACTTCTAGGTTTGAAGTTCAATGCTGAAAGGTCTATTCAGCTGTGGTTTTTGTTGTTGATAAGGAGGAGGATAAAAATCAACCCGTTTTTCTGTAGAAGACAGCTGTTCAAATAAGTGCAAAGTGCCTCTCTTAAGACCTGCTTGCAGAGCTATTACATACAAGGTTACATCCTGTACCTCCTAGAAGGAAACAGCGACAGGTTGCAGGTTAAGATAATCCCAATACTACTACAGCTGGAGTGATCTATGCTATTAACCTGTATTACCTTGAATAATTGACAAAGCTTTGGCTTTCAGGGAGCAGGTGTGTGCTGAGTTCCCAACTTGCCAGAGATATAGCGCAAGCTCTGTTCTGGATCCTGCATACTAGACAATTGAGGGAGCAACAATGGGAGAAAGAAAATTAAAGGGGAGTGGAAACCCTTAAGAAATTTCAGTTCTCTCTCTCACTCACACTCACTCACAGACAACCTGGGCTACCTACAAAGGCAAGTGTTCTGTATTTTGCAACTTGTAGGTGGTGACTGATGGAGCTAAGGAGACTTGCAGCAAGTTTGCTGTGATGAGAAAGTTGCACTCTGCTACATTAGTTCTATATCTAGACGGTGGAGATAACGGGACAATACTGCCAAAATAGTAGGAAGAAGCAATTTTGAAGGGGTTAGATGCTCCAGTGGCAGGAGTAGGGTCATCTACACTCTTGATGTAAGTAGTGATTAAGAGCTGCTTTTGAGGTCTTCTCTTGTACTTTTGTTTTGCCAAGTAAACATAGGTAAAGCATGAAGAAGGTCTTTGCAATTCTGGCAAGCCTTTTTGTCTTACTTTCTGCTGGCATAATTCCTCTAGTCAAAAAAGTTGTGTCTGTCATTGCAGGTTTACTCTGGGGAGGCCTGAGTAAGTTCTAGCAAAAGTATTTTGTTCCAAGAAAGGCTATACTCATCTTATAAGCCCTTTGCTGGCATAAAGCAAGGTATAGCTGTACTGAGTTAGCTTACTGCATAGATTTGGCCTCAGTGTAAAGGTCTGGGCAAAGCTCTTTATTTGAACTAGGACTTAGTTAAAGAGCATGTTGTAAGAGAATGAGGATTTCTCTCCCCTGACCCTGGCATGTGACGTATTGCCAAAGAAGAACCTGCCACATTATAGTGTTCATTTTTCTTTTAAACAGCATCTCCAAACTGGGACTCAGAAAACAGTCATTTTCAGTTCCAAACTTCACAGTGGTTTTGAGATTCTTATCTAAGTTTTGCTTTTTAGAGGGGTGAGGGAGAAAGCGATCTCCAATCCAGCTAAACACACCTGATTTCAAACTCAGGTTTGTTTGCTTGATGTTCAGATATGCAGACAAGCTCTCTGTAAATATTTAATTAAAGAGGTAACAGTGGTGTTTTGCTCTCCCAGAATATGAAGTACTTGTGCTTTGCATATGAGCTTGCTTTTTTTCTTTGTATTTTAATTCTGCCAGATTTGAGAATAAGTATTCAGTTTTAAAAGTCACTAATGTGAGATGGAGGAGTGAGATGTTTAATGCACAGCATTTAGAAGAGAGCATGCATCTAAGGTTTTGTTTTGTGAGAAAGTTGATTTTTTAAATTTTTTTTTGATCCACAGCAGCCTCTTTTCCATCAGAAAAGAGTGATAACATGAGGGGCAGAGCAATGCTGACTTGCTGCTTTTAAAAATATTCTTTTAGAAATCCAAAACCAGTATTTTGAATATACTAAAATGAAAAATATACCACAAATATAAATAATGTGGAGACAGCCTTTGTTTTTGAAACATGCATTGCTGTAGTATTTAGATGTCTCATACTAGAGCTGAGTTTGCTTTTCTTCTGTCTGTAAGCAATTGGTTTAAGCATAGTTAAATATTACTAAGAAAGGAAAAGGGTGTTATGATTTCTCTGTAATTAATGGATTTGTATCTAATCTTCACAGAACAGTGAATCTTTTCAGAGAATAGTGAAAATCTACACCCTCACCTTGCCCCCATTTTGGATTTCTTCTCTTGTTCTAGCTAGTGTTACAAATTGCTTACCGCACTAGTGTGCTCACTGCCCCAGCATAATGTTGCACAACTTCCATCTCCAATGATTTGCAGCAAATATTCTAATTAAATTGTTTATCAGTGCTCATCTAGTTGTTTGTTCAAAGCTGAGTGCTGTATGAGTTAGATAAATGTCTTTCAAGTGGATGAAAGAACAAGTTCAGAGGCAGTAGACAGTCACTAAAAGCTTGTTTAAGACCTTAAAAGTAGCTCTGCTGAAGTGTGGTTTTTTTTAAGTTATTTTTATTAGAAGTGACTCCACTGACAGTCATTAACAGTATTTTGGCCTAATAAAGATTGGCTTAGGTAAACTAGTTTCTCATACACTTGTAGCAAAGATTTTCCTATTTGCACAGAACTCTATTTGTTAAGAGGCTCAAATTTTCCCTGTTTTTTTCACTATGAAGGCATCCTGCAGCCTTTGTAATCTTTCTGGAACTTCCCTCTCCTGAACCCTTTCACTTTTTCTTGGTTTTCCCTGACTTGTCTTTGCTCATCATCTGTATGGAATTTGCCCATCTGGAATTAAAATGGTTATTTGATGGTCTCAAAGTGAAGATTCTGCCGAGAGACTTTCTGAGCCCTTCCTCTCAAGAGCTTTTTCTTTTATTTGTCACAGATGACTCAGGTAACCCCCCGGTGACTCTGCTAGATGACTGAGAAGCAGTTAGGGATGTAGTGAAAACAGCTTCCTTCTTACCAAGTTTTCTATGTCATTTGAGGTTTGTTGGGAAGCTTATGTTTTCATATGTCTTACTGTTGTGTTTTTTTCATTATTATTTTTTTTTTCCATAATGATTTGAGAAGGCTGATTATTTTGTCCTCTGAGTCCAGGAGCAATTGCTCATCTTTTCCCGTCAGTGCAGAAGCTGATTGGAAATAGGCAAACATCTAACAGTTTTCAGGAGCCAACTGTATTCTTTTCCTGTTGAGAGCCGTCTGGAACTCTCCTTATCTATCTCAATAGAAACATGCAGCCTGAGGTTAACATTTCATTTCAGTCTCTGACTCCCCTTAACCTAGCACAGTACAGGATCTTCCTTTACTCATTCTCAAAGACTGTGTGTGATTAATCTTATGTCATTTCATCATCGGAGAATGTCACCTGACACTCAGATCAAAGGAGCATAGCTTCTGTGTGAGCACATCAGGTGAAATTCCCTGGGCTTTCAAAACTTCTTTCTGTCTGGCAGTGCCTATCTGCAGGGGCTTTACGAGGAGCTGCTAGGTACTCAAGTGTTGTTTTAGAAAAACATGCCGGCAGCCTCTAGCCAGAGTTTGTAGTTCATCAGTGACTCCAAATGTGGATTATTGCTTTGTAACCACACAACATAGTTGCTACTCAATTATGATGGTTAATTATAGTTTCAGTTTATCCTGTCTCATGTTTTCCTTTCCTGTAATCGCTTAGTACATGGAGTTTTTTTTTTGTTTTTTTTAGTGTAGGAAGAATCTATGAAAATTTACTTTGTGAAAGTCTAGCTAAATTGGGTCCATCCCAGATCACTGAGAATCAGTGAGTGTCACTGTGGTGTCTGCTCTCTGTATTGTGCCTCTCCTGCCAAGCTGTCAAGCTGCCCTGACTTTCCTAAAATGCCTCCAGCACATGCACGCTTAGTCTGATAGGCAGATATGCCTCAGTTCTACTGGCATTCCGGTGGAATAAGCTGTTTTGTGGGGACTCTTTAATCAGGTAGAGTTGGGACTGAAGTAACTAAGGTACCTCAGCATAAGTGGAAGTATGGCTATATACCCAGACCTACAGGTCATCTCAGCATATGACCAGAGTAATTCCAAAACTGTTCAGAGTTCTGGGGGTTGAGGTATCTGGAAGTGAAAAGGAGAAATGGAAGGCATGCAGAGCTGTTTATCCCAAGCCCCCTGAGTTAAAAGCCTCTAAAGTGCTCATATTCGATTATTGTTCATTGTGCTAACTGTGAAGGGTGACAGCTGTGCCCTGGACCCTTTGTAGCTACCTTGCCCTGTTTAGGCTGCTGATTTCTCCTGTCACTTGCAATTTGAATAGATTGGCAAGCTTTGGAGCTGAGCTGAACTGCTCAGAGTTAGGGAGGCTGGATCTGCATGTTCCTGTTTGGTCAGTCCTAACTTAAAATATAAATCTTGTAGTTATTTGAATGCCAATGTGTTTGTTGCTGGTTTCTATAGTGGCGCTACCGTAAATTTTCAGTTTTTAGTTTCTGATGAGCTACAATGGTAAGTGGTATTTTTTTGGCTTAGAAAGGGCACTCTGAAAGAGTGGTTATATGCTCACATCCCTTTTTTTACCCCCCTATATATGCTGTAAGGCTTCAGGCATAGAACAAGAAATAAGGGAGGTGAGGTAGGTACAGCCTGCTAGGCAGCCATCCCTGGGTGTTGTACATTGCAGACAGATGTGGAGAAGCTCAGCTTTAGAAGAGTTTGACTAAAACAGTAAGATTGGGAAGACCAACTCTAACTCCAAGCCAGAAGATTGTGATTTTGGCTGGTGTCCACTCCTTAAGCAAGTATTTGAGACATCCAGCAAAATAAGCCCTACAGACAAATCCTGTTTGTATGATGAGGGTTCTAGAGGTGGGTGCCAGGATATTCTCTGTAGTCTTGGAGAGCTGGACTATATGTGAAGGGCTGTCATAGTGTGCTCTGTGTGGAAGGAGACTAATTCCTGAAAATAGTTTCCATACTGATCCTTCTGAAGATTCTGTGGTGCTCAGCTCCTGGATTTTCCAGATCTGGCAGCTGGTTACATTTACAGTTTTGTAGTGTGTTGTTTTTTTTTTTTTCTTCTCCCCTCCACTAATTGGCTACTGTGGCCCTAGGACTCGGGTGCTGATTTTTTATTTCCCCCTTTCTCCAGTGAACATGACTTAGGAACAGACTGATTAATCTGATGTGTTAATGACTACCATAATATCCCCTGTCACACCTGAAGTTGTAGCAGCACAGACTGCCTGATTTCATCCCTCTCCCTGGAAGTTCCTTGCCTCTTTCCTCCTGAAGAAAGAGGGGACATTTTCTGTATAGGCATGGGTAGGTAGGAGAAGCCAAGTGCTTGTGATGTTGTAGCAATCTGACTGCCTTTGTTAAGTCCCACATTTGCTTGCCTTGGTCACAGAGAGGAAAAAAGCTTCTTGTTGTTCTATGTTAAACTTGTTTGGTGTCCTGATGGGAATCCACATTCAGTAGAGCCCCAGGGCCTGCACAGCTGATTGAGAAGAGTTTTAAGCTGGAATCTGGATCAGCCAGGCTGCTGACTGTTTCACCTGGCAACTGACAGTCCTGTTTTGCTGCAGTTTGGCCGCAGGCCCTTTCAGAGGCCTCTGGGCAAAAGATAAATAATCTCTTTTATTTGTCCTAGGCACCCGTACAGCTTCTGGTATGGCTGGCAATATCTAAGACTCTTGCAGTCCTCCAGTGTATGCTGCTGTAAAGCTGAAAAGTGACTTACTCCAGTTGTACAAAGAAAGGACAGAAATGCATCAAAGGTAAAAGAAATCTGCGGCCACAGCTGTGGTCATTGCTTTCTGACCAGTCTAACCAGCATATGCTTCAGCTGTACACATGACTTAATTTTCGGTTGGGTGCTTCTGGCTTGTGGTTATGCGATGGGAAGAGAGGAAAAACATAAACTGGTTCTCTAGTATTAAGTTAAACAGTTCTTCAGTGTGTTTGGGACAGTGCATGTGGGTTGAACAAGTGTGCCCTGGAGAAAATGTGTTGTGGAAAGCACCTTTAAAGCCCTTAGACCCTGAAGAAAAGTAGGATTAGACTTTTGGGTAGTGCCATGCCTGTGTAATGCCACAGAAGAAAAGGAAAACCGGTCCCTGCAGAGTTAAAAGCGTAGAGTTAACAATGGGACACTGTGCCCGTACTTCTGTTACAAAAGGCTTAGACGTCCATCAGTATTTAATTACAGTTGACTTTTAAAATAGTCCTTCTGTACGTAAAAGATCATTTTATTATTAAATATGCACTTACCTTCACAGACTCAGGAATTTTGGGTGTTTGAATTGATTGCAGAAGCAATTAAGCACCTAAATCCCTTTTGGGATGAGATCATGCCAGTTCTTTTCATAACAAGGGTGTACAACGTTATTTCTGCTTTTCATGGAACTACCACTTACATTTTTCTTTTCCTTTCTTAAATCGTCCTTTGGCTCAGATAGCTAAAGCTAATGTCTCTTGTTTTACTGCTACAGCACTGTGACTGTTGCCTTATAATTATAAGGCACCTGGGAGGAATTTTAGTTTAACAGTGATCTTTCTTCAACTTGTTGTTACATCATCCATGAAAAGATCAGAGAGATAACCCTTTGCCCCAGGGAAATTATAGAAAATAGAGCAGTCTAAGCAAGCTAAGCTATTTTGCAAAAACAGTGTGTGGAAAGAGAACTGGATGACCTCAAAGGAAGCTTAACTCATGGAAAAAGGAGATGTGCCACTGCTCAAGTCCAGGTATTGGAGCAGAAATGTCCCAAAAAACTTATGCTTAAATGTAGGTGACCTCCTGAGACCTGTGAGGTAGAACAGTGATAGCTCTGAAAGTCATGCCACTGTTTACAGTGTTACTACGATTTCAGGTAATGGCTAAAATGCACTGTAGTACTAGGCGTGTTCTAACTAACTGCAGAGTGACCAGAGCTTGGATAAAGCCAATTTCAATACTGGTTCCAGCTGCCCAGCAGCTGAATAGCTCCACTATTTTATTTACTTATTTATTTTTAGAGTACAGTTTCACTCTTAAAAGAGCAGTTTATGCCACAGACATTAGGATTATGATTTGAAAATTAGTGTGTTTTTCTGTCTGTCTCTGGAAGAGAATGGTTAAAGTACTGTGTGCTCTGAAGCCCTTTGGGACCAGCAGAAGTTCCAAATTTGGAACTTCTTTTGACTTTGAATCAGTGTGGAAATCCCCTTGGTCGGCAATAGGTATCAGACCAGGAACACATTCAGTGATGAAGGAAGCAGAACTGTTGGAAGCTGTCTGGTTTTCTGTTTTGTTAACTTTGCTTTTGGTCATTATGAAAGTACGGGGGCTTAGATTCTTTGTTAGTCTGAGCTGGATTCTGCAAAAAATGGCTGCTGTGAAATCATACAGTATAAGACATCTGATTATTTTAAACATGAATATCTATAGAAGTATAGTTTCACAAAAATGGTAGTCCTTCTTCCTGAAACTTCTTTCTTTCATATTTTTAATGACCCTATACATTGATATGCAGTCCCACTACTGATTGCAGGTGGCTTATGAACATTCAAGTGCTCATTATTGCTGGTATTTTTCACATTGAGCATGGAACACCACCATCACAGTTTCGTATGTGGTTCTCTCTTCAAAATTCTTGCCTAGAGACTGCTGAGAAACAGTTCCTGCTCTTAGATATAGCAGCTTCTTGCTAGAATGACCTCTGTTAAGTAAGATAAGGGGTGAGGGGTATTTGTAGCAAGGAATTTTGATGCTGTCTGAAAATCAGGGACTCCTAAGATTTCAAAATTGCCATCATTTGTGGCTATCTATCCTGTTACGGATTGGTCTCTTTAGAGAAAGTGGACTTGATTTCTTCGGAATTGCCTGCACAACTGAAACAGTGAATTCAAGTACCTTTTCAGTTCTGAGAAATCTCTAAACTTGTAATTCATCGGTCTTCAAAACGTTGACTGAAGAAAGGGCCGCTGGGTGGTGCTGTTGTCTTGTGGTTGGCCAGCATAAAAACACTGGCACTTCAGAGAAATTACCTAAAACATTCAGGACTTCCACTAGAAAATCAATCTTTTCATAAGGTAGGAATCTGGGATTCAGTCATGGTAGTGATGAGCATTTTATGAGCGCTTCGTGTCACCCGGATGAGAAGGGAAAGTTAAAGTAGGTTGACTTGTTGGGAGCATCTTGGAGGCCATGTTTATAATGATATGGAAAGGTGAGCAAACAATAAACAGCACCACTACCAACCAGGGTGAAAATCCAAACCTGAAAGGCAATGTTTTTGTGTTTGATGACATTTTTTTTGAGTAAAGTGCTCACCTGAAAATCCAAAACACATTGAAGAGTTAAAAAAGAATGTCAAGTTACTTAAGGAATGCTGTTTATCACAGAGAACAAGAGTGAGCAAGAGTGTGTGTATACCATGTATGCATGTGTGTATGTTTACACACAAACGTCTCCAGAAGTAACGAGTAATAAGTCTAAAACTAAGCTGTATGTATCTACAGTTTATGTAATTACTGAGGCAGAAACAGAAGCGTTTTGGAGAAACATGGTATTGTGCACCGTGAAGACTTACATGGTCTGATTTCATTCCTGTTTGTTGCCCTGAAGAAGAATTGCCAAATTTGAACCCTGGATTTGCTGATCTGAACAGGGATTGCAAAGTGAGATCATGGAATTAAACTGGACTAGTTGATGGTTTGAAGCCTTGCCCTGGAGGAAAGTGTTTTTGAGCAAAAGGTTTCCCAAACTTAGTTTGCTCTCATTCTGCGGAAAAAATGTTGGTCAAGATGTTTTCTTTCTAAAGATGGTTGGTACTGTTAGTATCATTGCTTTCAGTTGCACAACCTCAGTCTTTTTTGTTTTGTTTTTCTTTCTTGCTGGAAGTGAAGAAAGGGAAGACACTCCTTTAAATTCTACTGTTGTTTAAAAAAAACGTGTGCATGGGGATGGAAAGTGCAAGTTAAGTGTGTCATTTGACTTTATTTCAGGGCTTTCTTGAGCTTTAGCATCTGCCTCTTACCTTTTGCTTAAAATAGGCCCTTTGCTGCGTACCTGTCTGGTTAGGAGGTTAAAAGGAAAACTTAGTGTTTATGACATACTGTTTAAGGCATGGAATTCTGTCAGAGGAAGAGATTAAAACTGGATTTTGAAAGGAATCCAGTTTCAATGAGCTATGTGCAATTTCAGAAAGGAATAGTTTTTCTCACTTTGTTGCTGCTCTCATTATTATTATTTTAAAGAGTATGCATCTGTATACATATGCATACATACCGGCACAAGGATGTTTTGTCACCTCTATCTGAAAAGTTTTAGATTCTGAATGCTGTGACTTCTGGTTTATGAAAATCAAGTAACAGAACGAATGAGTTTATGGGCTGACTTGCCTCGTGTTTTTTCTTTTTTTTTTTTTCTTTTCTTTACTTTTTTTTTTTTTTTTTTAATCCACCAGTTTGGGCAAACTATTTGCAAATGACTTGAATCCAAAGAGTGTTTGTAAAAGCTGAGAACACAAAGGGTTAAATGTTTACTTAATTAATTCAGGGCTAGCTCATTCTCTGAGATAGAGTGCGTCAGATGTGGTCATGCTTCCAGTGCTTTGTTTTCTCAGCAAAAGCTGTGCAGGATGTCATTTGCGGCTGTTTTCCCCTCGGAGTTCAGGAAAGGGCTAGCTCTGCCTCTTCAGCTCACGGTGGTGGCATTTCTGATGAAAAAATTCCTGACTCGGATTACTCAAAGCTTACCTTGTTCATGTCTTTGCGAAGGTTTAAGAAAGATTTTTGGTGCTAGCAATAGCCAGAAGGCTGGCAACGTGGCTGAAACAAAGTGCTTAATCTAAACCTTAGATGGTACTAAGTACCCCTTTTTTCTGCTTGTTACAGCGTGCTGCCAGCTACTTTGCCTTCTTGGTGCTGCTTGAACCAAACATGGCTTTATTCCACTTCCAGAGGAATGCTTTTTGAACAAGCAGCATTGTCATGTATCATTGGGTTTGGTTTCTCAAATGAGAAACTTTGGCTACCTGTATTCTTATCACTACGTCTTCTGTGACCTTGCAGGTGAAGTCAGCACATCTACCTACAAGAGAGTGCCTTAGAGTTGCTGTGGGAGCAAGCTTGAGTATTGTGTTTTCAGAGTGGCATTGGGATAACAAAGACTGATTAGCCAAGTAGAAATGCTGATTTAATGTTAAGATGGGCTTAAATTTTAGTAGTAAGCTCACTGTAGCATCTATTGGCAGAATTTCAAATTGTTTCATATTTAGTTACATTTGAACTTGATGCGTGCAAAATAACACTGAGAAAGTAAACCTACTTTACTTGCCCCACTCCTTTTTCCTTCTCAGCCAGGATTCACATTTCTCTCTGTCCCAGCAGCAGGGACATCTGTGCCATATAATAAGGTTCCCAGAGCTACTTGGGTTGCTGGCTAGATGGAGCCATGTGAAGTGCTACTGGTGGAGGAAGGAATTGAAACAGGATGTGGGTTGTATTTTTTATTTCTTTTTGTTTTGGATCACATACGGGCTATGGCATAATGCTACTGAAAAAGTAGATAGCACTTCAGGTTTAGTCATGCCTAGTGCTTATTGTAGTTCTATTGTGGGATTCCAATAGCTTGCCAAACATGGTTGCCTATCTTTAGGCAGTCATCCCAGCAGCAAAGCAATCTGCCTGCCCCTGAGACACTAGGGTGGGGAGAGCTGATGCACAGACAAATTATGTGTTGGTCCCAAGCAGGCAAGAGGTGAGATGCCAGCCATGCAGGACAGGGATTGTTTCCAGGCAGGTGTCCCCAGACCTGGTGGCTACCCAGAATTGGCATTCCTCTAATTTGCAAGTGTTGACCTTGCTCTCCTATGTTAGTAAGTGCCAGAGCAAAACATGAATAGAAATGATGTAGGTAGGAATGTAATTCTGCTAAGCTTGGGTTCATATGAGTGTAGATGGGGAGGTTAATTCAGGTGCTTCTGCAGTGTAAGCTGTGTACAGGAAAATTCTACTGCTCAAAGTTGCTGCTTGCTTCTTGAGCTTTGGCTTCAAGAATAGCTAGTAATTCAGAGAGTTAAAAAGCTCTCCAGAGAATGAGTGGTAGGATGGGCTAGGAAAGACAAAGCAGTATGCTGGAGGCTGCTTTTCAACAGGAAGTATCTTCTAATCTAAAATTACAGTGCAACGTTCAGACAAATAACACAAAAGTATAGTTGCAATAGTGACTTGGAGTGGTGATATCCAGTTCTGCTTTCTGGTTTTCGTTTAGCTTAGAGTTAACTTTGAATGTGCTTAGGGGATGTTATAACTGCATCGTGATTCAGAATGAGGCTTGCATTTCAATACAAGCTTAAAACTATTTAAGCATCACGCAGAGTATTCTCACCATACTCTAAGGACTTCCTGGTAATTGTGTTGGTTAATTTATGGCCAACTGCATAGAAGAATGACCTTTTTCTTAAGTGGTGTTTAGTGAGTTTAATTTCTTTTCCATTGTTTTAGTAAATAAACTTCCAGACTTAGCAATATGAAAAGTGGCCTCCTTGTGCAATAATCTAAAATCTCGTTAAAACTATATAAGAAGCCTATAACATAGTACAATGTGTAACTAGTGATAGGACTAGAGGGAATGGCTTCAAGTTGTGCCAGGGGAGATTCAGACTGGATGTTAGGAAATACTACTTTTCCTAAAAAGTGGTCAGGCACTGGAATGGGCTGCCCAGGGAGGTGGTGGAGTCACAGACCCTCGAGGTGTTCAAGAAACATTTAGATATTGTGTTGAGGGACACGGTTTAGAGAGAACTTTTGGTGATAGGTGGACAGTTGAACTGGATGATCTTGTAGATCTTTTCCACCTTGGTGATTCTATGATTCTAGAATCATTTTGATTTTTTTTTAATTTGAAGTAGTTATAAGCCCTTCCCATCTGAATGCTGATAATGTTTGTCATTAAGTGGAGATGTCTGTACATGCATTCAAGATGCCTAGGATCTATAATAAATACAAAGCCCATTAATTACATACAAGGCAACTTTTAGCACATCCTGCAGTACTGTTCAGCTGAAAATAATGTAGAACAGATCTAGGAAAATGGCATAAAACAAATCTGGGAAACTGTTACTTTCAAAAAGTGGAAATGAGTTTAAGGTGATACTAACCATCTTAGTGTTAAGTAAAACATTTGCTTTACTAGTCGATGCTTCAGATGGGAACACAGATGAGACAGACCTCTGTCTCAAAAGTCTCCAGGCCGATTGGCAGGAGTCAGGAGGCAGCTCCAACAGGGCCTCCTGCGCTGGCCGTGGTGCTGAAGGGCAGAGGCAGGCACCAAGGGCAGCTGCCAGCAGCCCCCATGCACTGTTGGCTGGGTCAGCCTCCCACTGGGGATGAATGAGAGGAGAGATAGACTTTCCGGTGATGGGGATCTGGGGCACAGCTATCTCCTTCCCCTCTCTCTGGTGAAATGTTCTGAAGTCCCAGACTCTTTATGGGACTACTCCGTCTGTCTGTCTGAGGAGTCTTTGCCAAGCAGATGACAGATCCTTGTTACAGGGGTGTCAAATAGATTTTTTTTTTTATTTAAAAAAAAAAAAAAAAGCTGTATTCCTGCTGAGTCTCATTTATACCTGCTGAAGATTTGGAATACAGTTGACATTTGTTCTCTAAGCATAGAAAAATGCGTACCTAAAAGAACTATTGAGCAGATGTGCAATTGCTTGCTTGGAAATTGTGTCTCTTCTAAGGTCTGCTTTGGGACTTTGGAATTGAGTCTTTTAATAGGAGAGACAGTGTCACCCACATAACCTTATTACTAGACCTGCTTTTCTGTGCTAGATGTTTTTACCTGTGTACAGTGGACAAAATCTTCTTTCCTCCTGCTTATTGGTTTGAAAGACTGAATGTGTTCAGGATAAATTATGTGGAAAGCAAGGGTCGCTGACCCTTATTCAGAGCAAGTGTTTCTAGGACTTAGGTTTCTACAACTGTAGACTGGGTTGCAGATTTAGCTAGTAGTACTAACAGCAGTGTTTTCTTATTGTTCATCGTTTGTCTTCTTCCAGTAAGTCAGCCTTTATTTCTGTGTAAAAAGTCAACATGAAACACCTTGCAAGAGCTGATCCCTACAATAATAAACAACTAATAGGAAAAATGGAATCTTCATTCCAGTAGAAAAGTGAAGCCAGAGATTAAGTTTCCAAGAAACTCTGGCTTTTTTATGTCCTTGGTAATAACAAGTAATAACAATAAAGGTCAAGATAGCTCTATTATCCTGAATCACGCTGTTGCTTGCTTAGAATAGCGAACCCTGCTGAGACTCAGATCAGATACATCTGATAAAGAGGACAGAACCAACTTGTTTATTTCCAGAATGTCTCAGAGAACTTATTTCTGGTCCTTGCTATAAAAGGCAGGTATTTACATGGTCTGAGGGAAGTTAATGTGTTAGAACAGTTACTACCTTTCCTTTCCCTTTTGTGTGCTGATGGCACAAGATCTTAGTAAAGAATGTAAGGGGAATGGGATTATCAAAGATTATACTGTTGCCAAAAAGAGCAGTTTCACCCTGTTCCTAGTTGCCTGTTGCTGCTCCCTTCCACACTGTGCTGCTGTGTGGGAATAGCAGGGTAAACTGAGATTAAGCCACTTTCTGTTCTTGGCATAGGTTAGAGAGATTATTTTTCCTTAGTAGGTGTCTGAATCTGAGGTTCAGTACGTCTCTAGATAAATTGCCTTAGAGAGCAGTTGGTTACTCAAAGAATAAAATTGTAAATCTTAGTGTTTAAAAGTATTATTTTGCAAGGATATTGTTTATTGTAAAATATTATGATGATGCAATGGGAATAGAAATGTAACAGATGATTTAGTCAGAAGTATGTTTTTGCTTTGTCTAGTAGTCCACGCTGAAGAAAACGAGAGAAATCAAGAATCTCATTGATAGCCTTACGCTGAAGAGAGCAAGCTGAAAATAATTAAATAGATAAGAATGGTTCTATACCTTGATATTTTGTATATTTGAACTCTTCTGTTTTTAAATATTTGCAGCTAATTTGGAAATGCACCGAGAACACTATATTTTCATTTGAAGTATAGACAATGTGTATTAGAAATGATTGAGCTATTCAGGCAAGTATGACTAAATAACAGCAGGAAATCTGAACACACTAACACAAGCTGTTGTTGCAAAATGTTTATGTCTAGAGTAATAAGAAAATAGAAATAAATACTAATGATGTGTGAATTGTGAAATATTTTGATTTTCAGAAATCTAACTTCAGATTCTATTGGTGGTTGTTGTTTGTCATTTTATGTTTTAACAAAAACATCTGTGCAGACAGAAATTTATGACACAGATTTTGTTACCTCTGTCCTCAGTGAGCTCAGACAAGGTGTGACACAAAATGTGAGTGCAATAAAACTCTTTTCTGCTAATGAAATTAGTCCTTCCTTAGTAGAAAGACAGCTGAATATTAGCTGAGGATAGTGATGGATTCTTGTCAGTTGTTATCATCAATGCCACATGATTGTCAGGTTTTTGGTCATTACAACTACTCCCTCTGCCCTTCTGTAGAGCAAGAGGTCAGTGATTGTTAGTCTGCACATTGTCTATTTGGTATCCTGTATGAGTTGGACACCAGTTTGTAACTGAGGTGAGTCCTTACTGCACTGATGCTGTTTTCACTGTCCGTTTTTGTAGTAGGTCCACAGCATAATTCCTGTCTTGCCTTCAGCTGTTAACAGAGAGAGGTGATATAATTGTGGATGTGGATAAATGTGTCCTCTTTCTCAAGGTACTTAGTAAGCACCTGTTACAGTGTTCACCAAGAAAAGTCAAATGGACTTTTTAAGAAGCAAGTAAAGGCATGAATGATTAAATCGTTTTTCTTTTCTGTCTGCTATAAAGCAGATAAATCTTATTTAGGATGCCAAGGCAGAAAAAGTAAAGCTTACCTTTTTGTGTCCTAGGTTGCTTGAGTTTTCAATTTGATTTCAGACCCTGCAAACACTACTCAAACTTGGTGTGCGCAATGATGGTAGAAGCTTGAAGACACTCACACATGGAAGAGAAGTTAGTTGGCTAGGATTGGAAGCTGTTTTCCTCTTTCTGTCTCTTCCATTAAGTCACCATTCATTTATTAATTTGGAGAAGAAAAGTAGATTTCATGTTCACTGAAGAGACTGCATCAGATGCTGCATATCACTTTTTGTTCATTGTTAGGATTCTTCACCTGGTGCTGCATGCATGTTGATTACAATGTTGTGACAGGTGATTGAATAGCAGTGACTTCACTGAGAGTGAAAGGTAGTGTGTTCTTAGGTTCAAGATTGGATGAGCAGGGCAGAAAAGGACAGCAGAACGCTGCAGGAGATAAGATGTTGTAGATTATCATGTGTTTCTGTAGTACTGGAGTTCGGTAATTTGGCCAGCTGAAGGCAGATAGGAAAAGGTTAAACCCTAAATAGAATAATCAGCTTTTCCTTCCAGAACGTGCTTTTCCACGGTAGGCAGAAGAGAAGTGAATAAGAAAAGGCAGATGTTAAGTAGGCCCTTACAGAAAAGGAAGAACACAGGACTATGAAGCCAAACCTTGAAATCTGTCTTAGCCTGCAGGAGAGATACTGGGACTGCTTCTGTAAGCAGGGACTCTTGCACAGATTATGGAAAACATAGTTTAATTGTGAAATGAGCAGGAATATACTGCTTAGTAGATGAGGAGATTTTACCAGTAGTGGTTGGAAAACCACGCAAGATCTGGATACTCTTGTAGTTTTAGGCACTTCTCTATAGAAAGCCAAGGCAGGCTGATTTAAGACTTATAAGCATGCTTGGTTATATAATAAATGGGGATGCTGAACATTTCTTACGTATCATGTCTTCCTTGATGCCTTGGTAAGAAATGTCTGAATTGTTATACTTGCCAAAAGAATGCAGCCTGTTCTGAGAGATAGACTGAAATTCAGTCAGCAGCAGTGGAAACTGCAGCAGTTTGGGTCTTACCTGGAAGAACTTATACAGCTGCAGTCCAGTCCTGTAGCAGACTGTAACTCCAGTATCATGCCATTGTACTCAAAACGTGTTAAGTCCATGGGAGCTATGCTGAGCACTACTTCCTAACACAGCACCTCCAGCAACAAAAAAGACTGTGTTTCACAGTAGTTTATCAGTAGTCATCAAACTACTTTTAGGGAAATATAGCTATCTGAGGAGTGTAACAAGACTGACCTATACTTTGACTTAAGCTGATGACACCGAGCATGTTCAGAGTGACTCAAAGGAAAGCAGAGCTGTCACTTGGTAAAAGGTTGCTTCCTGTTTTTGCTTAATGTTTTGAGAACTCCTTCCTCAAACTTAATTAAAACCTACTTATTTCATAAGTTAATGGATAGTTAGCACAAGGAAGAAAAGGTTATGCAAAGGGGTGACAGGAATGAAAGAGAACCCTTCCAAAGAGATGTCCAGAATTATTTTTCATTTCAAAAAGGTCTGATTAGGTTCCAGTGTCTTTATAAGCATATGGAAGGAGACATCTCTAGTTCTTGAACCTGCAAGACCAGAAATGTCTGAATTGTTTGGGATCACTGTTGGGAGCTCATAGGGTGGTTTTAGTCCTCCCATTGTAGAAAAGTACAGCATAATCAAGTGAGAAGAAGTGAGAGCCAATCCACCCTGCTCCATCAAAATTAAGTTGTCTTTGATATATATATAATATATAATATGGAGAATAGAAAAGAATGGTTATATTTTCCATATGGTCTTTGTTGGAACTTGTTTCTCCTAGGGGTCATACAGACTCAAAGAAACTCCTCTGAATCCATATCTAAAGATTTATGAATGTGGTGAGCGTGTTTAGATTTCTCTGCATGTGATTACCATGTAAGTTTTTTTTCTGACTACTCAGAGTTGCAAGCAGTATTGGTTGAATGTCATAGATGAAATTCTATGGGTTGCAGTAGTTGTAATCTTGCTGCTTCCTGGTATTTAATAAAACGAGTGGACTTAAAATAGATAATGTTAAGCTGCTCTTATTTTAGCATAAAATTAAGATAACTTGTTGACTTACTCTTTGGAACAATAATGCTGTAATGTTATCCAAGAAACCAGCACGACTCATAGATGCATTCTGTTGGAGAGGGTTCACACAATATTCGCCATAAATTGTTGTCTGTTGCTATGATACAATCAGAGAAGATCAAATGTTGGATAAACACTGTACAAGTCATCAAAGAGATCAAGTAATGTATATAACTAAGGAATGGAAATAATCGTGGCTTTGGTAGAGACCAGGGGAGGGAGGCTCTTGACTTGAAGAACAGTAGCAGAAATGCCGTATGCTAGAGAGCAAAATGGTGGTAGATAAAGAACCTTGTTGGTGGAGGAAAAGAGAGGATGACAACCTTAAAGCCACTCAGGCAGGAAGGAAAAGGCATCCTAGTTAAAATGCTGTCAAAAGTTCTTGTCTAGACAGCATCTTAAAGACACACTCCTAAAAAATATTTATGGGAGAGATTTTTTTAAAACTTTGAATTTTTTTTTTGCTTTATTTATTATATCTTGTTGATTAGTTTGATGTCTCTTCATCTTAAAAAGGTGACTACTGTCTTTGTGATGAATGCTTTTAATAACGTGAATTTTTCATTGCATCAGAGCAACCAGGTAACAACACGGTTGTCTTAATTTCTCAAATCACCCCAGATTCCTGCCAGCAGTTTGTTTTTTTCATGTATTTATGGAGATTTATTATGTCCATTCTTGTCTTTCTTAGCACAAGAGATGAAACAGAAGATAAACCACTCATGCCTACAGCAGCACTCCCTAGTTGCCTAACTGCCTATTCTTCTTCCAGACGCACCTTACTCCATCTCACACTGGGGGAAGTGCTTTAGCGAATAGACTAGCTTTGTATCAATGTTCTCAGGGTCAGCAAATGGAGCTTGGCAAGTTGACAGAACAGGGAGAATTTTCCAGCCAGCGCTGAATCACTGCTGAAATTGCCTTACCAGTCAAAGTCAAATAAGGGGGAGAATCTAAACTCTCTGGTTGATTAGTTTTTTGTTTGTTTGTTTTTTATTATTATTATTTTTGAATTGTTTGAGTAGCAAAGAATTTCAAGTGATTTCAGGTGAGGTGGATTGCCCTACTGATTTCACTAGGTGCCAACTTGGACTTGGAGAACATACTTGCTAAACTGAGTTAAATTTTGCTGCTTTTCAATGTCAGAAAGGAGTGGAAAGATACCTTAAGAAGAACTGCAGAGATTATTTTAGGGCTCTTGTTTTTGGTGACCTTTTAACAATACATAGCAGGTCTGAAAGTAGCAGTGGTTGAGCTCCCTGGCTTCAGAAAGATGAAACCTATTTTCAGAAGCTGGGCTACTTCATCCAGTGATGTTAGTGGCACGTGACACTTCATGGCATTTGAATATCAGTTCTACAAATGTAACAAGTAGGTGTCAGCTTCAAGAGGAAGCGGTCTTTCTTATGTCTTTGCATTATATAAATTCCCTCATGTTGTGAGTTTTGGCATCTTCAGTTGATTACTTACATACTTAAGCATGAGAAGAAATACTACATAGCTAATTATAACCACTTTTTATTTGATCCAGCAATAACTTCTGCAGTAAGTTTTAAGAATGTGAAAAGATATAACAACAAGGATAGAGATGTATCTAATTGGAAGGGAAGAGAAGAGGAAGATGGAGAAAAGTAGTATTTGGGTGTTGAGTACCAGAGGAATTTGATATGAACAGTATGCTCAAGGGACAAGATACTGGCTAAGAATTTACAACCCAGATGGTACTGCTTATGTTCAGCCTTTCCTGCAGAATCATATATGTGCCTTGCTTAATAATGAGGAGCACGTCAATGCAAGACATCTACAATCTACCCAGCCTGAAAGTTTCCATCCATTCCCTGGAGATGAGGACTGACTGGGCAAAATCACTGACATTAGAGAGAGCAGGAAGGCCTGCAGCTTTCCTAATTGAATTCTTTTACATTGAGCTGAAAAGGAAAGTAATTTCTTGCAAATTGTCTTAATGACTATATTCCCCTCCCCCCCATCCTTCCATCTCCAATGCTAAGGCCCTCTGCAGGGGAGTTGCCAGGTCACAGCCTGAACCAATGATTGAGAACTAGGTAAAAAGGCGTGGCTAACCCAGGCAGCTCAGGTGCAACCAATGCACCTGAATGACCGTAAGGGGTGAAGCCTCATTTAAGGATTAGCAGCTGAGGGGGCAGCATTTCTCTGGATAGTGATCACACTCTTCTTGAGCTGTCACTGGTCATTGTAATGGGTGAGCCACTTTTCCTGTTGTTGCTCCGTGGTGCCTGTATCCCACTTGAAGGTGCTGTCATCACCTTCTTTTGCCATACACCCTCTTGACCAAGTATATTGCTACTGGATTCCCTGGGTAGTCTGAAAGGCTCTTTCTCCTCCTACCTTTGCAGTAATGCTGTAAGAACTAGAAAGAGAGAATTTCTTGCTAGGAGGTGTGCAGGATTTAGGCTTCTTTTTTTATCCCACTTCTGTGCCAGCAGTTGGGAGATGAGAACAAAATGTGGTTCAAGCACTGATCACATTCTTTTGTGGTGGAAGGCAGATGGGAAAGGATAGTTGACACTAGTGGAAAGATACCAATCTTGGTGTATGTCTTTTTTTCTTTTTTCTTTTTCCTGTTTTCTTTTTTTCATACTTAACAGTATAACAACTTAATATACTTAACAGTATAACAGTATAATACAGCATAAACCTGTAAGTATTCTGCTGATACTTGGGAGTTTTGGAAAAGAAACTAACAAAGCCGGAATTTCTAACAAAATTCTTGGTTGTGCAAGAGTGTGAACTATTTCAGATCGCTTTGCTATGTCCTGAATGTGAAATAGGTCCTAAAAAACTGTCATATAAAAAGGTCTCACAAAACTATTTGCTTTAACAGCATGCTCTTAATGTGATGCCTGTAGCATTAGCAACAGGAGTAGTATTATCCTATGAAAGGCAGATCTTGGACATTTACAACTAACCTTGTTGTGATACGTAGTCTCCTATGTTTTTTCTTCTATCTGTGATTCTCGTTATCACAAACCAAATAATTAAAAAATCCTCCTGTAAGTATGTAAGGGGATGACTTATCTCTGTTGTTGGTTAAGGTGTATTGTAATCCATGGTTTGCTGAGTGTCAAAAGAGGGATGAATGGAAGATAAATAGAAATCCTTGAAGACTGAAAGAAATTCTGAAGAGCTTTCAGAAGGCAAAATAACTTTCCAGAATACTTGGTGGTGTGTGGTCTGATGGACAGGAAGCTGACTGAAATAAAATTAAGTGCTCTTTTTTTTTTTTTTTTTTTTTTGTGAGAGTCAAGCTCCTATACATGAGAAAGAGCGTGCTGTTTTCCTTGTGTTGGTTTCCTTTCCTGTCATTCCCCTGTTGGGACCGATTTTGTCTATGACCTCCTCTACCATCAAATGCACAACAAGACTATAAGTTCAAGCGTGGCAGTCCAATAATAGTCCAACAAATAACAATAACACATTTACAGCCTCCCTGGCAGCCAGAGCCTCATGTCTGCACAGCTAAATTCTTTAAATCAGGGCCTTCCTCCTCCTCTTGGAAAAGCGAGCTCAAAGGTTTTCAAAACCAAAGTTTTTATACTTTTAACTTGATGCATTATGTTTGTCAAATTGTGTTTATTTGCTGGCCACTGTAGCTTGTTTAAAATCTGTAGAGACAATAGTATGCTGACAAATATATTGCTTTTTGCTTTTGACTTTAGAGGGAAAAAAAAAGAGCATTAGTTTTTTGTTTGTTTGGTTTTTTTGCTACTTAGTGCCTCAGACTCTTTATATCTTTTTAAAAAGTCAATAAAGGAGAAAAAAAATGTCAACAGGAAAAAATCTTTGAAGCATTCATTAAGCAATCCTTCAGCTGGTAAATTTATCAACAACTTTAAGCATTCCGGAAAATAAAGTTGCACTTTTAAGGATATGCCCCACTTTTTCTTTCCGAAGGGCTGAAATGTGTGGTAAAGAATACTCTCCCTTCACTTCAGGATCTTTGTGCTTTTTTGTTCATTTATTGTCAGACTCTCCTGAGAAGGCAGTTCTTCTTGCTGTTTGTACAATGGAAATTAAGGCACAGAGAAGTTAAAGAAACTTTGCCAGCATTTCTGGGCAATTCAGCAACGTTTTCTGAAATTCAAGTCAGGGTCTCTGAATGAAATCCTGATCCCACTAGCAAAACAACTGAGAGGGACAAGCTTTCTTCACTTTTCTCTTAATGCAAATAAATGAATTTCTTTCTTCTGTGGTTCTCAAAAGGCCTTATAAAAAAGTCATGGATCTGTATAACAGTTTAACAGATGGGGACGCTCAGGCTGCATGTGTAAAAACCCGGTATTGTTCAGGTCACTTTAGCAACATGGTGGCATCCTCAGGAATAAAATGCATGTTCTTTTCATTCCAGCGAAGTGCCCTAGCCACTAGGTGCCTCTGGCATCCCCTGCTGTGCGGCACTTGTGTAGGTAGCTTGCCATCTCTAGACAGGTTTTGAGAGGAATACATCAAGTGCTGGTAGCATGCTAGCTGGGCAAGTGTCGTTTTCCTTGGTGCGTTACGTTGCACTGCCTGCATGTAATCTGAGGTAATGGAAGTAGAGGGAAGCAATGTTTGCAATATGATACAAGAGCCAGTGAGGTGAGGACAACGCTTTTCTATAAATACAAGCTGCTAGAGCAATCTAGGTAGTGCAACACCTATTGCAAATAGGGATTTTTTTTTTTTCTGAAGGGCTGGGACAAGTAGCCTCTTCTAGTAAGCAGAAGCTATGGCTTACAGTGTGGATATTACTCTTCTCTTTGTTTCCTTGAGTTCTATTTTCTCTTCCTTTCCTCAGCAGCATTAATTTTGGGCCATTTTCATCCCTGCTTTCCTGCCTGCCTATTGTTCCCTTTGTCTCTTCTTCACTGCTGCGGTGGGACTGAGTGAGGGCTTTGAGTAATCTCCACAGGTCTAAGTCTGAACCCTTCAAGGTCATTTTAAGCTAACTGTTTCTGATCCAGCTGGAATGGTGACAGGTCCTCTACAAGCCTTTCAACAACTCATTCCTCTGATACTGACCAAAAGTAAGAGGAATACGGTATGTTAGGAAAATGCACGGTATGAGTCTTCATTCTAGACAAAGTATATGTAGAATCACAGAATTGTTCAAGTTGGAAGGGACCTTTAAAAGTCATCAAGTCTAACTCCCCTGCAGTGATCAGCTAGATCAGGCTGCTCAGTGCCCTGTCCAGCCTGACCTTGAATGTCTCCAGGGACGGGGCATTCACCACCTCTCTGGACAACCTGTTTCAGTGCTTCACTATGCTTTAGTAAAACAAACAAACAAACAAAAAACAACTTTTTTCTTATATCCAATCTAAATCCTCCCGTCTTTTAGTTTGAAATTATTTCCCCTTGTCCTATCACAACATACCCTGCTAAAGCGTTGTCAACGGTTTATGGGCTGGTTCAGCCTGGTTCTGTGACTAATGGGACAAGGGGACCCATGGATCCACGCCCTGGGAAAGGGGAAATGGGGAAGGGGCAGGGAGATGGACCTAAAAACAAAACAGCGGCAATGATCTGAGGAGGAAAGTAATTTACTACATAAGATATTGGAATGCAAGGTAACATGATATAATACAATTGGAATTGAGGCTAATAAATCAAATAAAATGAGAGAGTGTCCGAAAGCCAGAAGCCTTACTCTAACACTGAAGGCGAGATGGCTAGGGAGCACACATGCTGCAGAGATGAAAGGGGAGGGGAAAGGGGATGTCTCATGACTGGCGAACAGTTTTATCTTTCCCTCTGAATAGAAAATGGAAACAAGAAGTCCTTTGGTGTATGTAGTTCTTCTCTTCTGAGACAGGTATACCTGGAACTATTGAGGATCCATGGAATTGGAGCATTAACTCTTTAACTCCCAGTGCACTACACGATGTTATGATGTGGAATACTGATAACAAAAATCAAAACCGTGACAAGAGTCTGTCCTCTTCTTTCTATAGCCCCCCCTTTAGATACTGAAAGGCCACTCTCAGGTCTCCCTGGAACCTTCTCTTTTACACGGTTAGCAGTGCCAGCTCTCTCACTGATATCAGCCCTATGTTAACATGCCCATGAACGGTGTTCCTTCCCTTCGATCGTTTTTGTGGCCCTCCTCTGGACATGCTCCAACAGGTCCTTGTCTATCCTGTACTAAAGACTTAGGACTTCGCGTCTGGATACAGTACTCCAGGTGAAGTCTCAGCAGTAGAGGGGCAGGATCAACCTGCTTGCTGACCATGCTTTTGATGCAGCCCAGGATACAGTTGGCTTTCTGGGCTGTGAGGGCATGTTGCTGGCTCATAGCTGGAGCCTTCCATCCACTAGTACTCCCAAGATCTTTTTGGCTGTGCTCAATTCTTTAGTTTCCCAGCTTGCATTGATAGCAGGCATTGCTGTGAACCAGGTGCAAGACCTTGCACTTGGCTTTGTTGAACCTCATGAGGTTCTCCTGTGCCCACTTTTCCGCTTGTCCAGGTCCCTCTGGATGGCACAGAGTCCCTCAGGTGTGTTGACCACACCATGCAGCTTGGTGTCATTCACAGATTTGCAGAGAGTGATCTTGATCCCACTGTCAATGTTATTAATGAAGATATTGAAGAGCATCGATCCCAGTGTCTGAGGGACACCACTTGTCACTGATCTCCGTCTGAACATTGAGCCACTGACCACTACCCTTTGGGTACAATCCTACAACCAAATTCCTTGTCCATCAAACAGTCTACTCATCAAATCCATACCTTTCCAATTTGGAGAGAAGACTGTACTGTGTGCAGTTCTGTGAACCACAGTACAAAAAGGACATAAATCTATTAGAGAGCTTCCAAAGGAGGGCTACAAAGATGGTAAAGGATCCAGAGGGGTAGGCATATGAAGAGTGGCTGAAGTCCCTTGGTTTGTTCAGCTCACAGAAGACTGAGGGGAGACCTCATCGTGGCCTTCAGCTTCCTTCCGGGAGGGAAGGAAGGGCAGGTAATGATCTCCTGTCTCTGGTAACCAGTGATAAAACCTGAGGAAACAGCATGAAGCTGTGACAAGAGAAGTTCAGGATGGATATTAGGAGAAAGTTCTATACCGAGAAGGTGATTGGACATTGGAACAGGCTCCCCAGAGTAGCGGTCATGGCACCGAGCATCCCAGAGTTCGAGAAGTGCCTGAACAATGCTCTTAGCAATATGGTCTCATTTTTCTTTGGGTGATGGTATGTGAAGCCAGGAGCTGGGCTCAATGATCCTTATGGGTCCTTTGCAATCATATTCTATGTTCTATGTTATGGGGGCCATGTCAGAAGCCTTACTGAAGTCCAAACAGATGACATCATTGGCTCGTCCCTTGTCCATTGATGCAGTTGTGCCATCGTAGAAGGCCACTAGGTCATTCAGGCAGGACTTGCCCTTGGTGGTGCCTTGCTGGTTGTCTCAAATCACCTCTCTGTCTTCCATGCGTCAGCATAGCTTCCAGGAGGATCTCCATGATCTTCCCTGGCATAGAGGTGAAGCTGACATGTTGGTAGTTCCCTAGGTTGTCCTTTCTACCTTTTTTAAAAATAGGAGTGACATTGCCTTTTTTCTAATTACCAGGGACTTTACCTGACCATGATTTTCCAAACATCACTGAGGGTGGCTTGGTGACTACATCAGCCAATTACTCAGGATGCTGGAACGCATGCAAACTAGTAGCTGTATAACCTGCAGATATAATTATGCTTTTTAAAGAGATTCACACTGCTACGTGGACTACAGACAAAACAGGATCATTATTATTTTTTTTTTAATGCCTCAGAACAAATGGATTTGGGACTGAACTCTGGCTCTTCCAAGAGTGTATGCTGCCTTTAGTAGAGATTCAGAAAGCAGGAAGCCATAGTTAGTAGAATGGAATAGCACCAGCCTGAGCAATGATCTGACTGCAGCCTGCCATTCCTGTGAGGTCCCCAAGCCATCCAGCAGGGAGCCCAGAATTCTGGCAAGGAGGAGTGGTGCAAACAGCTTCCTTCTCTCTGCTCAAAGAGGACCTTTCAGAAAGGAGACAGAGCTGGGCATGGGGCACAGACTAGAGGCTAGCACTGCTTAGTTCCTAAGGGCTCTGCTCTCATCTTCAGTTTTCTGGCTTCTCTGCAGAGTAGGAATGATGGACCTTTGGTGTTGAGAGGAGCAGAAAGAAAGTGATTTTTCAAAGGGAAGTAACCAAGAGAGAGGCTGAGGACTACTTTTCCTGGCATATGCTGTGGCTTAACACAGGCAGCTGTGAAAGCTTACCTGTACATCTTGGAAAAGGAGTGCTTGGTACTTCTTCTCACTTGCTGGGGAGAAAGAAAGACTGATAGCAATGTCTTGCATTTGCATAATTCAACTGCTATGCAAGCAGCTCTACCTTGACTTTCTAGTGCATCTTTTCATGATCAACTGCCTCATCCAGAGTACATTCCTGCTCCAACTTTACAGCCATTTCCTGACACTTGCTGTATTCCTTGCCTCATCAGTGGCAGGTTTTGTATATCCTATGCTACAAAGCAGTCTCTCAAGAGATAGAATTGGCTTTCACTTAACCTTTGTACGTTGTTCTGTGATTTATCTTTAAAGATGCATCCCAAGTGCTCAGTGCCACAATATGCTGCGGTATGTACTATTACTGGTTAAAAATAGCTTTGTTTGGCTTAAAGCACCCTCCCCTACCTGGTATTAATTTCCATGGAGCTGAAGCATTAGAAATTCTCTTGTTTTTTTATGATGGCTGCAGACTGAATTTGGAATAGTACCTCTTCCAAGCAGTTTTAATGACATCAACAGTAAGTTTCTTCCAACATACTAAAATCCTAGTAATGTGTCTTAAAAGAGAGATAAATAATGAATCCTCTACAGTGTTCTTCTGCTTTTTGTTGTTGTTTTTTTTTTATTTGTTTTCACTATTCCTTCTTTCTCCTTTATTTTACGTTTTAGTTGAATACAATTCAATTCTTTATTAGGTGTTCTTGGACTGTTAGCAGTATTACTTTGGCTTTCTTCCTAAGTAAAAGTTAACATCAGAGTGCCGTTGCAGCTTTGCAATGGGGAAAAAAAGCAACAACAATAGAATAACCTGACAGGCTGTTATCAGGCTGATATTATGTGTCCAGGTATATCGGACTTGAACGTTGTCAGATAGTTTGGCGGTACCGACTTCTTTGGTATAAAAACAGTTGTGTTTCTGTTTCATAAACCAACATACTTGGTAACTGAGCTGGCTGCAGGAGAATATGTGATATCTAGTCAGTCTTGAACGTTGTTCCATAAAATGCTGAAAATCTTGTATTGGTAGGGTGAGTTTGTACAGTCTGGTGCATCTTTTCTTTTCTTTCTTTTTTTTCTTTTAAACCACATGGTTGTGCAGTTGTTGTTCTGCTGCAGTGCTCCCCAGTATCAGGCTTGCCATTTTCTGGCACTACAACTTCTATTACTTGTTTATCTAGTCTTGGTAAGTTTGGCAGGTTACTTGGAGAGTTTGAGATGGGGAGATGTTGTGGAGAGGGTTTGGGAAACCTTGTTGAAGACATGGCATGTTAAGAGTTACATTGGAGTTGAGATAAGTATAAGGATCCTGGTAAACTTTGTTATGTGAGTTGTCTTTGGGGCATTAGAAATATTTCTGTGAGGCTACAGCTGTGCATCTAGGCTTGAAAGGAAGTTGGAATGGCTCAGAACGGTTATGGTGACCAGCTTAAGGAATTACGGAAGTGAGGTATTGAGGGTTGAGAGTGTCTGCAGATGAGGGACAACAAAAGTACCACAGTAACAAAGAGAGAAAGCAGTCTGAAGATGATAAGGCTTGGAGATAGATAAGGTGATCCTGTGAGTATGAACGAAAAGCTTTTCTGCATAAGGTACAATCTGAAAGGCACCTGAAAGTAGCAAGCGCAAAAGCTATTTCCTGGTGTTTGATTCCACCACTGCTTAATGGAACAATATGCTGAGTGGCTTTGTGACAAAAGCCTTGTTACAGTGTTCAAACCTGTTGGATTTTTTTCTGCCTGTGGAAATTATGTATTGATTAACTTCTGAGGTAAAAAAAGCAAACAACATTTTCTGCAATATTATTTCTGTTGTTTACTATTCTTCCAATCACATCTATTCAGCTTTAAAACGTTTCCCCTACTTCCCAACATCTCTAGCAAAATGGTAGCAAGAAAAACTAAACATTGTAAAGAGTTAATTATGGATGGAAAAATTCACCAAACCTTAACTGGAAGCTAATAATGAGTTTCCATTGCCTCGAAGTGTGCTGGGATGTACTACAGAGGAAACTGGGTGAGGCACTGGAGTACAGCTAAAGCTGGTTTTGTTCCATCCATGCTGCAGATGAGTAAGTCAATGCCTCTCTGTACCTCCATCTATAAATCTCCAAGAATAGCACCTCCTTTGCATGCCTGGTCCACTCAGATACTGAGCGTTTTGGAGCAGAGGCTGTCTCTAAGTCTTTGTACAGCACAGCAGGGTCACAGAGCAGAGTGCTGGCAAGCTCTGTACAGTAATACCCAAATGCTATAGACAAAGCTGTTACTACAGCAACTTTTGTTTTTAAAAAAAAGTACTTCAGCCATATGTTATCTGAGCTTATTCATGCTGGAAATTAAACTATTTCCAGAAAACTTACGATGTCCAAGATGGAGGGGAGACTGGATTTCCTCGGGAACAGCTTTCAGGTTTTCTGTCTTATCTCATACACTTGCCTTAAAAATGAAAGCAAATGTGCAGTGTTTGCCTATCTACTCAGAGAACTGTCTGCCAAGTATGTGGTGGATTTAGGTAGAAGTGGAAATAAGGTGTACTTCATGCTCAGAGAAAATTGTCTGCAAGGAGTTAATATACTACATCTTATCTCTCTGAGTATCTGTGATACAATTTTTGTGTGGGCACATCTTATGTTTTAATACAGTAGTTAAATACTTGCTTTTGTGTGCAGAACCAGAATGAAGGCAGGTATAGATGCTGTGAAGAGTAGGGAGAATAGTAAATCTTCACACACCAAACGGGGAGGAGCATTGTGGAGTTGATTGCTGAACCCAGAAATTGCAGATGTGTTCAGTGCTTATAGACATCAAGACAACAGGGAGGTTCTGTTCTCTCTGCTGTTTAAATTGCTTGTGCTAAGACTCCGAGGAGGTAGTCTGGTGCCATACCTTACCAGGAGTGGGATGGTGGTTCCTGATGGCCGAATGGCCTCCAAGCCAATTCTTCCTCCCTCAGGAGCAGGGCTAGCAAGCTCCACTCTCTGGCTCTTCATCCCAGCTCTTTCGCTTTCTCTTTCTTTTTCATTTTGGTGTCAGGTGATCTGGTCATCTTTTGGAGCTGGACTCAACTTTTTGCCCTCGGCATGCTGCGTTAATTATCATTTATACTTCTTGGCAACCTGAAGCAGACTCTGATCTCGTCTGTGTCCATATACATACGTAGGCATTTAGTGGTAAGGTGATGGGGTCCCAAGACAGGATTGTAGATAGAGTTCAGATAGAAGCAAGTTTAGCTGGTTTGTGTATGTTTCCAGGAGCAATACATGAGGGAAGGGATTAAGTGAAGGGAGTGGGGTGAAAGGGTCAGGTAGCTGTGGAAAGCTTCCCAGAGGCAAGAGAGAAGGCCGGACCATCTTCAGTCAGCTCCAAGATGGGAAGTTTGGACCACAGACAGATAGCTGACACATATTAGTTTCAATGTCACTAGGTGAAGGGCTCAGCTTACACATAAGGGAAATGCAAGATAAATTGTAGTAGTGGGATATTTGTATTTGTTCCAGACCCCATGCCCTCTCTCCTGGCAGCAGAAAGATTAGGTTTTTGCAACGTTGCGCCTACTGTTTGAGCTTACCACAATGCTGGCTGGCATTGTTGCTCTTTCCTGGCTCTCAGTGGCTTTAACAGAGACGCTCCCACAGTTGATTGGTCAAAAGAAGCAAAATGTCACAGGGGAAGACTATTTTGATCCCTTTCACTGGTGGGGGGGGCAGAGGGGAGGGAAGCAGGGGGCCAGAATAAATGCCGTAACAGACCTGAAGTTTAAAAAGTGTTGCTCTGAGTGTGGACAATGCTTCCAGGGCTCTGGCTCTCTTTGAGCTGGAGCGAATGTGGAAGGTGAACCACTGTGAACGACCCTTTCTCCTCCTGCTAAAGGAACCCAATGGAACAGCTGCAAGTGTGGATGGACTGGAGGTAGGTCTGTGCAGCCTTGGGACCGTATGCTGAGAGGCAGAATCCCTTGGGAGGGATGCAGTGATTTCTAGTCAGAACTCCCAATGCTTCCGTTTCCCTCTGTGGCATACTTCGTATTTCACAGTCTCCCTTGCTGATGTAAGATATGAGCAGCACAAGACTCTCTCAGGTGTAAGTTCTTTTGCTCCAGATTGTGATATTTTAATGCAGGAGAGCTTTCTAGACAGTCTCAAGAGTCAAAGAATCGTCTGAAATCAAGCTCTTTTGTCTTCTCGAGTGACTGCTAAACCTTGTGCCTTGTAACACATTTTAAAGAGTACAAACATCCAGTGGAAACCTGTCCTTTTTGCTGTGTGTTATTGCTTGCTTAGTAGATGCTACGTTGATGATTACAGTGATTTCACGAACATTCATTTTTATCCTATGTATGATCTGTCTTGCCTGTGCTAGCATATTGCAGTTACTTCTTGGATAACATCAGTGTTGTGGTTTGTTGTCAGTGGCAAATGTTCTTGCTGAGCCAACTTTTTGATCTGTTTAAATTATTAAGATAAGTGGCATAGCATCTCCCTGGAATGTTTTGGTAGCAAGATAGTGTGTTCACTGTTAGGAAAAGAAGGGTTGAGTGTCTGTCTGTACCTCTCAGAAGCTGTTGAATGTTCTTAGGCCTTAGTCTGCAGCCATAAATACCCAACTCTAACCTGCAATTATTAACTGGGAGCAGAGCCACCAAACACTGCAGTGTTAGAATTGATGTTACAAGAATTGTGGAAAACAAAGCTGGGGAGCAGAGCAGCAAAGAGAATTGGTTTGCGAAAACTGCATATACAGGAGACATGTTTAATGAGCTCTGTGTTTTTCAGAGAGACCTTGTCAAAAAATGCTGAATAAATATGTCTAGATGGAGGCTGGCAATGTGCAGTGTCCCCCAGGGGTCCGTCTTGGGTTAGGTACTCTTTAACATCTTTATCAGTGACACAGATGATGGGATTGAACACATCCTCAGTAAGTTTGCTGATGATACCAAACTGATCAGTGCAGTTGATACAGCAGAAGGAAGGGATGCCATCCAGCAGGGCCTTGATAAACTTGAAAGGTGGGCCCTTACGAACCTAATGAGTTTCAATAAAGCAGAGTGCAAGGTTTTATGCTTCAGTCGAGATAATTCCAGCTATGTATAAAACTGAGAAAAGAAATTGAGAATAGCCCTGCTGAGAAGGATTAGGGGTTCTGGTTGATGAAAAACAGAATATGAGCCAGCAGTGCTTGCTTGCAGCCCAGAAGGCCAATGGTTCCATCAGAAGAGGGGTGGCCAGCAGGTCAAAGGAGGTGATTGTCCCTCTCTATTCTGTGCTTGTGAGGCCCCAGCTGGAGTACTGCATCCAGGTCTGGGGCTCCCAACACAGGAAAGATGTGGAGCTGTTGGAGAGAGTCCAGAGGAGGACCACAAAGGTGATCCAAGGCCTGGAGCACCTCTCCTTTGAAGATAGGCTGAAGAAACTGGGCTTGTTCAGCCTGGAAAAGAGAAGACTGTGGGGAGACCTCATTGCAGCCTTCCAATATTTAAAGGGAGACTATAAACGTGAAGGAAATCAACTTTTTACACAGTCAGATAATGTTAGGACAAGAGCAAATAGTTTTAAACTAAAGGAAGGGAGATTTAGATTAGATGTCAGTGGGAAGTTTCTTACTGAGAGTGGCGAGGTGCTGGAACAGGATGCCCAGAGAGGTTGTGGATACCCTGTCCCTTGAGGTGTTCAAGGCCAGGTTGGATGGGGCCCTGGGCAACCTGATCTACTACTTGATCTAGCGGCTGGCAACCCTGCCTGTGGCAGGGGTGTTGGAACTTGACGATCCTTGAGGTCCCTTCCAACCCAAGCCATTCTATGATTCTATGATAAATATATCTTTGAGTCATTCTCTTCCATATTTGAAAGCTTCCTAAGCATGTTGTCACAAACCATCTACGTGCTGAAGATGTGCAACTTGATAAGGTATGATAGATTATGTTATAAATGTGACAATAAGGGCATGTCTAAACACATAGCAAATATTTTCCTTCTCCTGTGGAAAATGTTAACACATGAAAGTAGAGTTTAGGTTTCGTCAGCCAAAGGAGGAGATGATGACACCAAAAGCAGATGCCTCTTGTAAATTTGATATTTGTTAAGTGGATGAATCTACGCAAAATTTAGGATGAGAGATAGAATGTAGTAAGCTCATTTCTATCTCTACAATAGCATGTAATGTGCCAGTACAGGAAGGTGAGTGAGTTTTCGAAGTGCCAGGCACTGAGAAGGGAGGTCATATAGGAAGCAGTGAGTGGTTAATTCTCTATCTGAGATGGTTCATTTTGTACTTGCTATTTGGGATCAGTGAGTGTTTCTCTGTGGAGTGGGGAAACCTAAGTACCCACAGTGTTGTTCCCACCACAGGAAAGGAAAAGATGGGGATGGCAGACTGCAGAAGAGTTCTGGAGATCTGAGAGGGCTGCTCCTACTGGACACACAGGGCAGCAAATGTGACTTGGTGAGAAAACCAAGCCAGACCTCTGCAGAAACTGCTGCCCCACTCTCTGGGTCTTTTCTGGGTTGCCAGTCGCACATCGTGCCTGCTGGCATTCTCCAGTACAGATGTGAGGGCAGGCGGTGGCTGGGATCTGGCCAGAAAACACTGTGTTAGGACAAAACATTCTCTTTCCTTATGCCTGTGCTGTGAAACAACTTGTGAAAGCACTCAGGGCTGCTCTCAGCTGTAGCGCAGGTGAGAGAATGTAAGAAGCATAAAGCTGGCTTATAGCCAATGGTATTCTTGTCATTCTTCCTCATATTTTCTTTCTCCACCTTGAAGCATGGGAATGTAGTAATTGAATTTTAACACTATTTCCAAATTCACTGTAGCATAGCCACTGGAAAAAAAAAAAAGTCTTAAGAATGAAAAACAGCCGTTAGCTAGTACAAGTGGGGCAAGAATGCTAGAACACTGTTGGAAGTATGTGCTATCAGGCTTGTAAAACAACTGTTATCCTGCACATTTCTATGAAAAAAAAAGTATTTGCATTTACATTTTTTATATTTGATCCGTGATGCACAAATCTTATAAGACTGAGTTCAGGTTAACTTCAGATGAAGTTCTCTAAGCATAGATGCTTGTGAGAAGTGCCCGGATTTTCAAAACTTGGCTGGAGATTTCGTGGCAGCCTTTCTTGTGGTTATTTCTGGCACTTCTGGCTGCCAGTTGGAACACGGGTTTCTAGATATGTGTGGAAGTGGAAAGGCATGGGTGTGAGCACTTATGTGGAGTAGGAGCCTTTTAATAGAAGCAGGCTTGATTTAGGATGAGTATTTTTAAATAAGCACAGGCTTGGGGAGCAGATGTAAGTATGAAATCCAAACCAATTTCCTCATTCCGGCTATTAATACAAGAGGGGGAAAAAAAAAAAAGGTCCTTTGAAGTGATTTCAAACAACAATTAATATCCCTTGGAATCTCCCAATCAGCTCTGTAAGTCTTGGTAGGAGGAAGTCAAAGCTTAACCTCACAAAGTGAGATAGGCAGGGAAACTAGAAAAAAAATGTCAGAAGACATTGTTCTGAGTGCTGGGAATACCGTTTTCCTGATCTTTTGCTGCAGCACTGTCTTGCTGCCTCTGATGCCATCCTGGACCAGTAGTCTGCCTTGGCCTGACCCAAGTGACAATGCCTTTTCCTTTTGGGTAGAGATTTACAAAATACTCAGTGAGGGACAACAGGAGACAACTGTGCACTGATAGGGGAGGTTAACCATAAATTTCCTTGTGATGTTTCTCTGTGAACCCCTTTGTGCAAGCTATGATCCCTTGCATTCCTTGTTGAACCCAGTGACAGGCTCACAACCTCATATTGTTTTGGCTCTCAATTCTGTTGTGTTTTGTCCTGACTTTGGTTGGGCCACCTGTGAGCTGCTAGGGTGACCTGTCTTGTCCATTTTTCCCCACCAAAACCAAGTCTGAAAATGAAGAAAAAATTCATGCCCTGGCAGGCAACTCATTGTTGCTCCACTGCAGTCATGAGCTCCGTAAGAAAATGGTCTAGTCTCAGAGGAACAAGGAGGGGGCTTTGAGGATGCCCTCTCCCCTTGTGTGGAAGGAGCTGTGAGATGGGACCAACATGGTGCAAGGAAGCACAGGCAAAAAGTTCAAGGCTCTGAGAGATGGAGATAATCCTCATATGTTTATATTAATAAAATGATGTGTGAAATTCTCCAAAGGAAATATTTTATTCTGGTTGTTTTGTAAGCATAAAATGAAAGCTTGCCCTTTGACAGCACTACTATTTTCTTAAAATGCTCCACCAGAACATATTGTCCCTTCATATCTGTCAATACACTGTCATGCCCTGAGAACAGAATGTTGTCGCAAGACAGTCGTCTCCTGTTGCTCCATAAATGTTGAGGTGAAGCCTAAGTTTATTAGTTTTTAAGGCAGAAGATATTGTTTCTGCACATTTTTACTGGATACAGTGCCTTAATTTCTGTTAGTCTTAGTCCGAAATGCCTTGAATTTATTTTGCTTACTGGAAGACAGTAGATGTTGAGGCCAACTGCATACTTCATCTCTAATTTGTATGTGTCAGCCTGGCCATATAAGCGGTTCTTGCAGATGAATGGCTTCTGAGGTGCTTTTCAGCAATGTACCTCTGCCAGCCCTTCCTGTTGTGTGCAGAGCACCACACAGTCCTTGCCCTTAGCTTCCACCAAACAATCTGCCTCCTTCTCCTGGAGAGGAAATAGGTTTTGCTCTCATGTGGGTTGCTCACTGCAGCTTTCTCTGCTGGAGGTACAAGATATATTTAAACTGCTGTGTTCAGCAATGGTGCTTGTGGGTAGATTTCTCCCCATTACAGTGCTTCTGAACTCTCACTGGATTTGCTTTCCATAAAGCACAGAGCTCTGCTATTACTTCTCTCAGGCTTCAGCTTGGGAACAACAGTCAAAATATATGGCAAGTTTGGGCAGAGGAGTTTTCTATATCTAAAGATATCTAATTCTGTGACTCTGGTCTTGGGGTGGAGCGTGTTGCCTGTAGGAGATCTGAGCTCAGGTTGCTTCTTTGTGATGAATCTCTAAGGTTTGGGGCTACACTTCCAAGTCCCCCCTCTCTCTCTATCTGCAAAAGCTCAGTGCATAGCTTTTGAGCAGTCATCCTGCAGGCAGCATATTTTTCTGCTTCTCCCTTTCCTTATCCTTCCATTTCTTAGTCCGTTATGATATGAGAAGGATTCCAACAGCAATGCAGCTCCCTCAGGAAATATTATGATGAGGGGGGGACAGCTGCTGATAGTGCTTTTGCCGGGATCTTTCTATTGCAAAGATGTTCGCTTAGTACCTGAAACTTCTTGTACAAATGCTATCTGCATGAAATTAGTAGCAAAGGTGTTTCTGCAGCTGCTGGGGCGTTTCATTTGTTTACCAGGGAGGGAGAGAGCCAACTCTTTGTTAATAAAACTTAAAATTGCTTCTGTTGTGATTGCACATAATCCCTGAGTGAAGAGGAGAAAACTCTTCATGCTGGGTTTGATTTTTGCCTTGCTTTAGCTTGAACAATGCAGATATCTACAGCTGCACTTCTACTTTGCATTTTTTTTCCTAAGACACTTTGCTATTCAGGTTCTCCTGAAGTGGCAAAGACCTTTGGGAGTTACACAGGCTGCTGAGAAATTGTTGTTTGCCTTAAAGTATTCTGTTTCTATTGGAATCACCAAACAAAACAGTTAAAAATCATTATGTCCTTAAAGCTTTATTTATACAACATACATTTCTGGCTAAGTTTGACCAGGAAAATGTTTGCTTTAAGTATTTTATTTAGGATATATTTAGATAAGAGAGTAAAGAGAGAGCAAGAGATGTGAAAATCCAAAATAGCAAATGATAATGCTGTTATTTAATTCTTTTAAAAGCAAAGTGAACTTTTCTGATGACCCAGATTAGACAATGGGATAACTCATTAAGTCCTTTTCAAAGGAAAAACAAACAAGCAAAACTGATTAGAACCTTTGGTATGTAGCGTTATAAGTTGACTGGCATAAAAAATAGCCGGGAGTTCAAAAATGAAATGACAGAAGGGAAAATAGGATCAAGTTACTTCGAATGTTGGCTTCATTGTACCAGTTGCTCTTGTGTAGCCTTTTTCTCTGTATCAAAATAGAGGACCCAAGGGGAAGATAGGCAAAACTTTAAAAGCTAATCAATGGAAACACTGTTGTTCACTGGGAATAAAGGTGTTATTACAATAGCAAAAATGCTCCAGTCAAAGAGCTGAATGGAGAAGATGATGAGGAAACATTTGGATGAAAACTCTTGTTCAAATTAGCTGAGTGAGGGAGAAACAATGTTCTAAGAACACTAACCCATACAGTTCTGGAAACTGATTAATGATAGCTGCCTAGAGCTAAGTATTACAGATCTTCATAGACTATGGTCATAAAACTTCCTGTTGTAATAGCTTCGTAGCTTTTTTTTTGCAAATATCTATTGCAGTGTTGTCTGAAAGGCGAACTAATCACCTCATGTGCAATAAGTCAATTCTTGCGCACTAGGGAGAGACATTACTGATTTATTTCAGGATTGTGCAAGCCTGGGTGCTAAACAGTTTCACAGGTCAAGCACATGCACAGAACTATCTGCACAACATTTAAACACAAAAGTTAAAAGTTAGTAATTTTCCAGGCCATTCTCCTCTTGAAGATTGGTTAGTTATTTTCATACAATTATAAGGATTCATGGACCTTGGCTTCTCTTGCCAAGTTGACAATGTCCCCAAAGTATCCTGATAAATTTTCCTTTCAAGACCTACTGGCTCTGGAAAGTGCCTGGTTAAGGATACAAAGTATTTATTCTTCCTATATCTAGTACAATGGTAGCTCAGTCTACTGGCTCTGGGATGGATAAGGTTTCTCAGGTGTATACATGGCTCTGTAATGTGGAGAATCTTGTAATTTATCAATACAGTGCCTGTGTTGGTGATGCTGCCATTAGAAAAAGAGGGAGCTACCCACATCCTGACTTCATTGTTGTGAAGATGCCGGGTATGTCTATCGAACGCATCTCCTATCAATATTCACTTTGTGGCTTATTCAGTTAAAAAATAAAAAAAAAGATTTGTTTCATCTATTAGTTCTGATGACATAGCCTTGTGAAGAGTGAGCCTCTTGTGGTGTCTGCAAAGTATTTCATCCTGTTAGAGACTCAGATATAGGACACCTTTTGAGGAGGCCTTCAGTATCCGACATCAGATGTTACCAGCTGGAGAGCTGTTAGATGTGAATTCCTTAGGTAAATATAGAGCTACCTTGAGTGTATCTTGTCAACAACTGCATTAAGCAGGAAAGCTCTCTGTTTGAGTCATCTTACCATGTTCCACCTTTCAGGGCTTGACACTGTTATGTATCCAGCTGGAATTTTTTTTCCTGTCAGGAGTTAGGAGGCTAACAATTAGCTGCCATTCCAATTACTCTTTCCTACAGGATATTCAGTGCTCAAGACCAGATGCTCTCAGTGTAGGAGAAGCAAGGATTCCATTTTAAAGCAACAGGCAGAGTTTGTTTCACTGATTCACATGATTCACTGGCACTGCCTGTCCACATGTCCTTGTTGGAAGTTTTTAGCCAGGGTACAAGAAGGCTGGTAGAGGGGGACCCTGATTTCTGACAGAATTTACAAACACTGTGCTAGTCACAGTGGGCTTGGCCTCGCACTGAGAAAGGGTGAGCATTCCCTACGTTTTTCCAGTCAGTGATAAAATGTGAGAAGCTTTCCTAAGCTGGTGCCCAGTGAGAAGGGTTTTACTGAAGCTGACAGTCACTGCTTTGTAAGGAGCTGGTGTTCAGGAGTCAGCCAGGAGCAGGGGAGGGTGCAGGTCCAACGCAGAGGGACTGGGAGCATGCTGCAGAGCTTCTGAGCTTTTGGTCCAGGATGGCAACAGCTGAGGAACGAGGAAGAGAAAGAAAAGTCGTCTGAGTGATGGCTAGGGGACATCCTGGGAGAAAACTACGTCCTCCTGGCATAAATATTGTCCCCTCAATCAGCAACCTGCCCGTTTCTCTCATACAGCACAGCAGAAATGTTTCTAGTTCTGCTCCCTAATTCCATGCGAGTGTAATTAGCCTTGGGCTTCAGGGGAGTGACTTTACCTCAGGAATTCTCTCTCTTCCTGAGATGGGGGAAAAAACCTGTCCCTTTCTGCCTTGAGGCAATACGCTCACTGCCCTCTTTCATTTTACTTATTCTGGAGGAGGAAGAGTATTTGTTGTTTCAATATCCCACCAGTTGTAGGTGGCGGAAGTGTGTGCTTCACCATCCCATGCTCTGGTGGTTTCTGTGGGTGTATGAACAAACACGCTTTCTTTATTTTAACAAAGCCCTGTGTCTTCGGCTCGGTTTGGCTCGGCGCCCTCCAGCCCTGAGCAGGATGAAGCTCGGAGCCTCGGAGAGCAGCTGGCTTCGCGAAGCAAGCCGCCCGAGCGAGCTCTCACAGTAAGAGCAGAGCGGACCGGACCCGGGGCCCGCCTTCGGCCCGCTCCCGACGGCAGCCCGCTGAGCCCGGGGAGGGGCTGCTGCCGGCAGAGGGCCTCAGCGCCGCGCCGCCGGGACATGACCGCGGCCTCGAGGCTGCCCCGAGCTCGGCTGCAGAAGGACGAGGCAGGTCTGTGCGAGGGTGAGGGGCGTGCGAGCACTAGCTGGTACGAGTGGCAGATCTTGCAGGCGAGTCTGTGCAGAGCGATGCTCCCCAGTCGAGAACACTTCAACGCTTGCTTTCATACGTTCTAGTACCCAAATATTACATCCTGCAACTTTAACTAGAGATCTATTGAGGCATAGACAGTATGCTATCAGGATAGGTTAGGAAGGCACCAAAAGCAGCTGAACCAGACAATGAAAACCCCATAGCATTTTTCTCTTTTTTACATGAATGGACAGACTGTTGTAGCATGTATCAAAGCAATAGGACTGGTGGACCAGAGGTTGGCCGTGAGTCAGCAGTGCGTCCTTGTGGCCAGTGAGTCCCAGGGGTGCCTTAAAAAGACTATAGTCAGCAGGCTGAGGGAGTGATCTTCCCCCTCTGCTCTACCCTGATGGGACCGCACCTGGAGTACTGTGTCCAGTTCCAGGCTCTCCAGTTCAAGAAAAGACAGGGAACTTCTAGAGAGAGGCCAGTGGAGGGCTGCAAAGATTATTAAGGGCCTGGAGTATCTGCCTTATGAGGAAAGACTGAGAGACTCGGGACTCAGTCTGGAGAAGGCAAGGCTGAGAGGGGATCTTGTGTTTAAAAATGTCTGAAGTGTGGGAGTTAAGTCAACGAGGACAGGCTCCTTTTGGTAGCAAGCAGCCATAGAACAAGAGGCAACAGGCAGAAACTGGAACACAGGAAGTTCCATACTAACACAAGGAAGAACTTTGCTGTGAGAGGACAGAGCACTGGAACAGCTGCCCAGAGAGGTTGTGGAGTCTCCTTCTCTGGAGATATGCAAGACCCATCTGGACGCCTTCCTGTGCAACTTGCTGCAGGGAACTGTGTTAGCAGGGAGGTTGGACTTGATGATATCTAGAGGTCCCTTTTGACCCCTACAATTCTGTGACTGCTCATTTCTCTCAAGCAGACATGATGCGTAATTTGTTATAAACATATCAGGTACACATAACAAAAAACTTAAGTCTCCCACATTCACCTCTGTTTTTCATTACCTCCTGTTTCTACCTCCTTCAAAAGATGGAAGTGTGATCCTGTGAAGTAGAAATCAGCAGGAACTGGACTGTTTGCTGCTTCAGCCTTCTCTGTAGTTTCACTGGAAGTGGGCAGAAGCTCAGTCAGGATGCTGAATTAGGGGACTGGATGCTGACAGGATGCTGAGATGGGACTATCAGAAAATGCAAAACTTGCTAATCAAGTTTCAAAAACGAATATGTTTATTTGCATTATACCTTTAATAACCGAAAAGAAAACAAAACCTCAGCATCCTTAGGAATAATCATGATCAAAGATTGAGTCCTGAAAACACGCATGACTGATTCTGCTGATGTAAAGAGGGTTGCTTGTAAGCACAAGTGTTTTCAGGGTTGAGTATGCTTTTGCAAATGATGACTTGGCACAGATCATTTGTCAACAAATTAAAAAATATACAGAAAGTCTCTGAGGCAAGTATAACTCTGGTGTCTCTGCACCTAATTGTTTCCATTGAAATGGTTTTACTCTCTGAAACTCCTTGACTTGCACTGAATTACTCCCGACTTAATCCAATGCAAACATTTTATCACACAGTAGTCTCCACAAAACCCTAGAAATACAAAAGCTGCCGGTTTCCATCTAGTTCAGCACTGTCTCTGACAGTGCTGTGGTCAGCATGAGTGGCTTCTGAGGAATCTACCAGAAATTCTGCAAGATATGTTTGTGGAATAACCTACTCACAGGGAAAGTTTTGCTCTCCCAATTCTACTGAGCTTGTGCATTTATGCATTGTAACTTTGGATGTTCTTACTATAAATATAAATGTCAAGTACTGTCATTTACAAGGATACATTGTTGGACTTCTCAGAAAAATTGATTGCTGGATGAGATAACAGAATAATAATTTTTGCATATCAAGGGGCCTTTAGTTGAATGTGGCATCCAGTCCTGTGCAATTGTTTGCAAAGCAGGGTGTACCTTCTTTGTGGTGAGCAGGAGCTTTGCTTTAGCCTGGTTCAAGAAGGCCATTGGGCACCTTCTCTTCTCCATGGCTTCGTGTGCAGGGCTGAAGCCAATGGACTAAAAAGGCACGTTTAATCAGACAGTCAAAGCTATTACATGTTACTGCTTCTGTAGCGCCTACTCTGTGAATGGGAAGTTAGCAGGCTGTAGTCCTGAGTGATGATCTTATCTGAGTTTATTAAATCAAACAAAAAACCCACCGGTAATTACTGGTAATTTTTAGATAAGGAATATGTGGTATAAAGTGTGCAAGTCATGTCAAAATGTGCTTACACAGTTTATACAAGTTGGGTCCAGCTGATGGCTTTGGATTTCTTCACTCACAATGGCAGAGGGGATAACTGGGTCACTTCACTTGGGTGTCTGTGTATGTAGAATGCAGTGATTTTCAAGCTTGTCTGAGATAATTGCCTTGGCTCTTGATTTAAGGATTCTAGAAATGTTTTTGGTAGGGTTTTAGATCATAGTATGTAGTGATGGTATACTTTAAGACTGACAGTTGTGCATCATAATGCCAATTTTATTTTATTTTATTTTTTTGTCTGGAGAACTAAATGCACAGGTTTAAGATGCCAGTATTTTAAGGTATAATAAGTTGTGAAGGAAATAAGATTGCTGTGAGAATTATTTAGTGAGCTAAGAGCCATCTGCTGAGGATGGCCCTGGAGGTGCTTTCATTTTTCAACACTTTTTCACATTTTGAGTCACTTGATATGGGTGGTAGAATGAATTGACTAGCAGCCAGAAGCAAAAGCAATCTTCTGCAGTAGCTAATGTCTTTTTTTTTTTTCCTTTTTTTTTTTGGGGGGGGGAGGTGACAGTAGGAGAGAGGACCTTCTTAGTTTATTTGTAAATAGAAGCAAAGTGGAAGGTGGCCAAATTAAGGAGAATGACATTAGAAAGCTGAACCATGGAGAGAGAGTAGTGCTTGATTCTGAGCTGTTGTGTATGCCTTTGGAAGAGGGGAAGATGTGTAGTTACTTGGTTTAGAACTGGACTATATAAAGACTCTAAATGGGTGTAGTTGTGTTTTATTAACACAGGCTGCTGTTAGTTCAAATGAAATGGTTCAAAAATACTTTCACGGCCAGGCAGAAGGCTTCCCTACGCTGCCAGTGTCTCAGTTGCTTAAAAGCAAGTACTCACGGAATGCGATTTATTGAAGGGGAAGCAGAGGAGGCCAAGTCCTGATGAATTCACATGCAGAGCTGAAGTGGGAGATCTTTCAGAACACGTTAAAGGGGGTGAGGGGACGGTACATTACACACTGCTGCCTGTTCTCAGAGGCTGGGGAAAGCACAGCTCTGTCAGTAGCAGAACACAGAAATTTTGCTGCGTTCTCAGTCCACTTTGCAAACCAGAAAACTGCAGTTTCTGTCGCTGCTACTTTTTTTTGTCTGTGCTAGGGATTGTGTATTATTCCTTAATACAGGCTTTGGACAGGTTGCAGAAGTAGAACTCGGTGGCTCAGGAGGAGCTGAAGAAGCAGTTGCCGTGTGGTAACCCTAGACCTTGCTCGAGAAGAGGACTTTTTCCCTACAGAGCAACAGTAGTCTCCTTTGTTCCCCCGAGCGTCTCTGTCCTTTCTGCTGCCGGACTGCTGCTCCGCCGTGTCACTTGCGCGCTGTTTGCAGAGCACCGTTCTTTCAAAATACCTCACGGATCTCGTTACCGGGGCCTGGACGGCAGGGCTGAGCCCAGGAGCGGCAGCCTGTTGCCCGAAGGCAGGGGCACAACGATTAGCGTCGGCTTCAGTCCCCGGTCCGGGGAGGGCTTTCGGAAGGCAGCTCTTGGAAGCGGAGACGCGGTGGTTCGCAGCGTCCAGCTCCGGTGCCCGGGGCGCCGAGCATAGTGAGGGACAGGAGGAGGAAAAGCTGGTGTCCAAAAGGCTGATTCTGCAGAGCTTCGTCTCCCTGAGCACCTGCTA